>OZ026625.1:73208360-73220860 GCA_964020975.1 Hermodice carunculata
GCGTAAAGGTAAATCCAGCCACCCCTCTTGGAAATTATGTCAAAATAACAAATCAAAGAAAATCCTTTAATAACATATAGATATGTTTCTTTTGAGAAAAGTAGGGAAATTAAGTCCACAGACAACTTTTCTGCAGTGAATGTGTTTGGCTAAAAATTAAATTTAAAAAAAATCATCCTATATTTCAAAAGCTATGCTTTAAAGTCAGGCAGTGACCAGAACCGACATGGCAAGTCTAAATCTTGGCAACTGGATTGTGGTTATTGGTGTTGTTGAAGTGTTCCAGGATACTTGACTTTTGGAGATAAAATTGTAGAACAGTTATCCACCTGTGAAAGTTCTTCCCCTAAAATGCCACGCTAATTGCAAACGAAGTGCTTTGATATCTTCCAACTTTTTTCACCCACAGAGCAACAGTATGCCTAAAACAAAAGCTGGACCACCACCTTCGAGTGCCTTTTTTCAAGACGTCCGACCGAGCTTCCCAGAGACAAATAGATACCCGTGTACATTTTTTCCGAGTTATAACCAAGAAACGAAATTTATTAATGTAGTTTGGAAGCTAGTTTTTGGCACAAAATAACCAGAAGGAATTGGATACTGGTACTTAATCATTGTACACACAGCAGTTTCTATTGTGACCACGAGAACAGCGCATTTCAGTTTTAAGAGTTATTCGACTTTCCTTGCGCCAAACGAAATTTTCGTTTTAAGGTTCTCTTGAATGTACACTTCATGACCCTGGTCTGTTGTTTTTATTTTTGGCTTTATTTTGGATCTGATATAAACTGATCTAGTCCTTTCCCCCTTGAATTGACACTTAAGTCACAACAACTTTCCTTGGCATAAGTTGGGCTCTAAGTGCACAACTCATGCCAAGGAAAGTTGTTGACCTGGGGTGTGTGATCTTGATAGGGCTCATCTACAATTCACATTCAAAATTGTCTTGCATTACTGTTGAAATTAGTTGAAAACACTGAAGCAGACGACATTTGACCACCAGCCGGTTTTGACCGGTTTAAGGAGGAAAGGGTTAGTGTAAGTGAACCATCTGGTTCCGCATGCGAGTCACGTGGCATCCAGACCATAGAAAGACTGACTTATTGACTTGTTTTGTAGTTTCCTTTTCTTTGATTTTCTGGCTTTTTTCACAAGTTCATGTGAGTGCGTCTTTAATTCAACTGTAAAGTATAGTAAGATGCTTTTGTATGTGTTCATAATAACTGTAGAACAAAACAGAACTTAATGCTTTCTTGGTGGTCAACGGGGGAAAAAGATAACATTCCCAGGTATTAAGTAAGGTTCTTTGTCTTTGCAACTTGAAATATAGTAATCTGCTGGTTTGGGTTTCGTGAGCCACTGAAATTGACCATCTTGTAATTGTTAAAAAATATCTCATTCGGAGATAGCATTTCCACAGAGCCACAGAAATTTGCCGACTTGTAATTGTTCAACATGTTCCATTGGGTAGTTTATATATAGAGGTGGTGTATATTATGAGCAGCCCTGTGAAGCTGCTTTCATTTCTAATTGTTGACGTTCGTGGAGGAGCAGTCTTTCTCTGGTGAAGTATTTACGCTGTTTCTTACCTTTATATAATAGTCTGAAATGTCACAAACTTAATATTCTTGCTGCATGAAAGTTGTGACAGCAACTTGTGCGGCATGGTTCATTTAAATACTTTTATAGTTTTAAGATATTTTGTCATTTGGTGAAATCAGAAAACACACGCATATCTCACTTTTAAAACAGCCAGGATTTTTTATGTTCGAATAACCTTATTTGTTATTGTGTGTGCGATATTATTTATATTTATATTTATTGAGTCTCTATCGTTAAACTTCTCATGTTCACATGATTATTATCGCAATCATTTGATACCTCATTGCTATTAATTATGAATTAAACACACACACACACACACACACACACACACACCTTTATATATATTGCCCATACAACATGCGTGTAGAAACCCACTGGAAAAAAGGCGTGTTAATTTTGTGGGTCATTCTTCAATAAAGTGAGACAGATCAGCTTTAGAGATATGGATCTACTGAAGTGTCTCCTGTAACATATTTATGCATAATTGTTTCATACCAATGCTGACACCAGTTTCAGATTGGAAGTTTCAAATAAAATTGTCAACTTTACGCAGGCTATATGACTAACGCATGCGCAACACGAATGGCGAAGGTTGGCATGGTTTCACTGGTGCGCAATGATCGCAAATGATCTTCAAGATCACGAGATCCACAAGTTCATAATCAATACCATCCGTCTGCCAGGAAAACCTGAAGAATGCAGTGTGTTCAAGGTCGCTGAAGCAAATCAAGACATTCGATAGACTTTGTTCTGCCAGAACTGATACAAGATTCAACATTGTCATTTGATTTATGATTACATTTGGTGAAGTTTTTCCATGACGTGCATAGGAATGAGAATGGCCTTTATTCGTCCATTAAAAACTTCGTGAAGATGGAACCTAATCATATCGCGCAGACATCTGACACACCTTGAAGGCATTGGAACTATCTTACTAAACTATCACAACGCAAAGAAGGGGGGTAAGGGGGGGGGGGGGTCAGTACACTGGTACAGGTAATTATTTTTCTAGAGTACGTAATACGGGAAATAAAAATCTTTCAAAATTTTGGGTAGTACGAAGTATGTAAAATAAGAGGCCTTCAGTACGCCAGTACGGTAAATAAAAAGCCCCAGCACGCCAGTACCGGAAACCCCTTTCCCACCCTCCGCAAAGACCACACAAAACAACATGTACCGCTATTGTTTATGTGGTACGTTGTCTTATCTCGCTGACTGTTTAAAATTGCAAAAGAAGCGAATAAAATAACATTGTCACTGAGGAATAATTCTAAGGTGCCCCCCCCCCCCCCCCGTGTGACTGAATGATTCTATCTGCTGTCCATTTACTCCCACAACGAAACAGATATAACACCGGAAATGCATTTTGGACAAAAAAGCTAATCTACAAGCTTTATTCGTATGAAAATAGATAAACGTTTAACTTTGGAACGAAGTGAATTAAGAATTAAATGCATGGTCTTTCTGTAGAGATTGGACCTGGGCACATTTGCTGAAACGAGTTATTGACCGTGTGCAAAAAACTGCCAAGTCTTTCATGACGACCATGTGCACCCAATAAGCCAAGTCAACATATCCGTTGAGCATTCTCAGTGAGGTTAGTCTTCCCTTTAAGTCACAAATTATCAGATACAACTGTCTCCCACTAAGCATAGAAATGTACATTGGTAAACTTAAAATTAGGTAAAGAACTGAACTGGTCTAGGCGAGAGCTTGGCCTATGAAGTGTGTGTGTGTGTGTGTGTGTGTGTGTGTGTGTGTGTGTGTGTGAGTGCGTGCGTGCGTGCGTGTGTGTGTGTGTCTGTGTCTGTGTCTGTGTGTGGGTGTGTGTGTGTGTGTGTGTGTGTGTGTGTTACTGTCAATGGGCATCACAATTTTATGATTTCTACGAAATTTGCCCAGGAAGATTATGGGAAAAAGTTTGATCCTGGTTACCGAGACAACTTAATTTGAATGGGGATATATCGTTTCCTGTGTTTAAATTAATGACCTCTGACCTAAATCTACCGGCGGCCACCTGTGCTGAGATAGTGACACACACACACACACACACACACACACACACATACATACATACATACATACATACATCACAAGCCATCATGCTTGCCGTGACTGTGATAAGATCAAATGTAACCACGTATTTGTGTCATTACATATCTGGTATTCATGCTATTGATATTCTGACACCACCACCAATTCCCTAAAAGATCTGACAAGACCAATTTGTCACATGTCTTTAATATAACACAGGAAACAGTATGTTAAAAGAGCACCCTTCAATGCCATTTTGACGTATTCTGTGCAACTGAGTATCAGATGTCTGGTGGTTTTTATTATATTGTAAACGTAGTTATCTAACCTGGACTTCCCAGGTAGTACAAAAATTATAAACTTGCCGGGTCTGCAGACATACAATATTCCACGTGGCTTAAATACAAGAGACACAGGACGGATACGATAATTCAAAACAAAAACAAAACAAAAAACAAAAAAAGCACAGGACACGTACACTCCATTTGTATCCATTGAGCGTACATGAGCAATTCTATGAAAAACATTTAAAATAAGTTCTGAATGTGAAACACGCACCATAACAGAACTGTTTGACACTGGAGAGCCTGAAAATGGAACCTCTTGGTTTCCATAAAAGGCTCATACACTTTTCAATGCTTGAAAAGAACTAAGCCGCTATATAAACCAAATCTGATTTTTATCTTTTAAAATGTTATTTTATATTATATGCAGAATTCAAGAATTTTAATTAAAATATAATTACATGAATAGCAATGCTAAAATTTTATACTTGGTACCAGAATCTAACTTAAGGTTATGCTGTCTTTCAGAAAATATTCACTTTTAGGGTTTTGGATGGTAACCATAGATAAAAATTAAACTTTTATACATGAGAGTCACAGAGTATTTAAAGCCTTAACGGCACAAAATCTTTAATTTTTGAAAAAACCTGGAAAACTAAACGTAGTTTAATATATTGTCGGCGAGCTGCAAGACTTTGCCAGCCTAATTCCCTTAGTTGCCTATCAGTGAGATATGGCGACCAGCGTCCCGTGCAAATCCCTGCAGCTCTATACAGGACAAACTCCAAGAGGTAACAGTTATCCAACAGCATACATCCATATTCCAGCATAGGGCGTACCATAGTTGCATATAATTTACACAAAGTATTTCTTGACAGTTTAAGCTTCAACCTCTTTACAGCAGCAAGGCGCCGACCTGTTTCATATAAAATTCTTTCAATGTGCGCAGTCCATGTTGAAGTTGCAGATAAAGGTATCCCCAGATGTGTGTAGTTGGATACCTTTCATATGACTTTACTCCCGTAAAGTTCTGGAGATTTTCATATCTTTTGCGTTTAGCCGACAAAATAAAGAAAAATGTTTCACTGCATTGAATAGGATATGACACCAACGGTCAATTTTTCTTGAGATCACCATTCATATGTCTGGCTGATATGGTGGGGGTTTTGAACATTTTCGATGACCCTGGTATGATCTGCATATTTCATGTCGTAACAGATGTCTGCTACGATATAATGGAGGAATACTAAAAATAAGAGCAGCACAAAAATAGTTCTTTGGGGGACCCCAGCTTCCCCAGGAAGCCAATTTGGACATTGAGCTTGAATAACCACCCTTCACAGACGCTTGGTGATGTAACTGCATGCTTAATTTACTAATAAAGCATCAAAGCCCAGTTGACATAGTTTATACAGTAGACCTTAAAGCCAGACACGATCAAAGACTTTGAAGACGCCAACAAAAACATTACAGCTTCAACGTAGGGCTTCAAAGCAGTGTAACTACCACGTACTGTACTGGTTAGTTGATTTGTATAGTGGGATCATTTTGGTAAACCCCAAAGTTAAAAGTCCTTCCGCCAAGTATGCATAAAACGTATTAAATACGAATAGCTCTAGTACTTTTGAAACTCTACTTAACAAGGATTCGGACGGTAATTTGCTTATGCTGGCGTATCATAATTTTTTAAATTAGGCACAAATTTGTTTGTTTTTTTCCAACATGTCGGAAATAATAACAATTGCAATGAATAATTGAGTAACTGCAGCAGTGGAAATCTGACACCAAGTTTAAGAAGTTGCAAAACTAGTTCTGAGGGATAACAGAACTTTCACAACCTCGTGCTCATTGGAAGAGGACGTTTGAGGCCTCTCATTGACTAGGTGTACTAAAGTATGTACTATAGAAATACTATCAGTGGCTAGTTTGGCTTGACTGGCAAGATTCACTTAAAAACTGTCCACCTTTTCAAAGATTTTGGAGGTAATATTACAATTCTTCATTAAAACATGTGTGTTTTGATAGATCTTACAATTTAATGTAGCTTTAGTCATGCTCTGCTTTGTAGTGATTTTGTATTATCTAGGTCATTCTTCAATTTCGAAAAATAAGATTGCATTACAAAAATAGTAGCATTTGCATTCTGTTACAAAATTCTGATAAGTTATACAGTGGTAGTCATGTTCAATTGTTTTGTATCGCCTCCATACGCGGTCATATCTGCTCAGTCTTTTAATAAAAAATCATTTCAACGTTTACATCTTAGTCTGACAAAATATCTTTGCTTAGAATGTGTTCTTTGGTAATATCAAAGTGCAAATCATACCAATGGGTTGTAATGTCATCAATACGACCATAAACACCATGGGGCAAGTTGAAGTGAAGAATTAAAATTCCTCGAATTTGACGTATAAGGAGAGGGCGCCATGTATCCCTGCTAGATCACGTGATACTGGAGGGTAGATCCTACTGCTGTTAATCAAACCAGGAGAGTAATTAGTAGATCCAATAAGCTTTCACTGTAGTCAGGTGACCTGATAGTTCATTTATCAATCGGAAGACGTTGTTTTTGGAGATAATATTTCAAAGTTTCACTCTCAGTTCATATCAACATAGTGCGACTCGAGTAGCTGCAACTGTCAAAGTCATCAAGTAAAGTTTGGCTATATGGATTTGTTTGTAGTGCGAGAGGAATCTAAATTGAAAGAGTATCTGAAAAATGGTCCCGGAATTCGGTTTTTGGCCCGGTGGTCGATAATAAGTGTCAATAGGGATAATATCTCAATGTGTTTGAAATTCTTCTGTCAAACTTTCTATATAACTATCTTTCATTTTATAAATGAGTGAAAGGTAGTGACGCACATTTAATAGCAAAGGAAACATGATATATAAAATCCATATATGCCTCTATGATGCTGGTAGACAAAATTAAATCTGTCATTTTATCTCATGTAAAGTTTTTAATGTTTTTCTATGAAATTATGTAACACTGTTGCTTGGCAGGTTCGATTTGACAGTATGATCAACAATGCAGGCATGTATAAAAGTCAACCACACTGACATGGAGACATAATCCTTTCCTTCGTTTGTATAGGTTCGATATCAGAGTAATTTACCATTAAATTTTTTCAATGATTATATGCTTGCTTTGTAAAAATTTGCAGTTTTTGCTCTCGTTGTAAACTTTCCATAAGGAAGTTATTCGTGTATCTGTTTGTCGGATGAGTTATACACAGGAAAGATCAAGATAATATGGCAACAATTTAGCTTAGAAATAAATATTCCCTTCTTAATTCATCTTAATTTATGCTTCATTATTACAGTTTATAAGATAAACCTATCCACATGCTAAACAGCAAAGCTGAATAAAATGTGTAGAAAATCTACCGAAAGTCTAACTTGCATCATGGTAATCTAACGTAAAGAACTTCCTCTTACGGTCTGATCTATAAAAGAACCATAGCCAAACATCTATACAATGAGATGAGAATTGCTCAACTATATTTTGCCACATTTTAAATATCTCCATCTACAAACATGTGTTATGTTTAGTATTAACCTATTTGTTGTCGTTTACTGTGCAGGTATCACTGAATGGTGAAAGCTATAAAAAGGAAAGAAAGAAAAATTACAAGCAAATGAAGCGTATCGATAGCGGTTTTGACACCTTTGCTTAGATGCACATATGTATACTGAATTGGCATACATATGCGCCTGTGAGTATAACATGGCTATAGCAGCATATTCCATGTATTTCATAGATATCAATTTCCCAAACTAATGCTGTTCCAATAAGATGTTACGTTATGATGAAATTTTATCTTGTTAAACTGGTTTCCTTTCTTCCCTTTTCAATTTTGTAACAAAACATTGGGACCAGTTATTGAGGCTTGGATTTTCAAGCAATAATGCCCAACGTAATGTGCCGTATCTTTGGTGCCTTATTAATTCTTTCAGTACCATGTTTTGCCGAAGTCAACAACTTCCCGCGCGCGCTGTGGGCGCGTACACCTGGGCTTTTCTGTAAGCATATGTATGCTGTTGTGTGAACGACAGGTCAGATTACAAATTATGTGAATCTTGTACCCATTTGTCAATTACAACACACCGACTTTTGTTCAAATTGGCAATGAAAAGGTTATGAAATATCTATGCAGAAGACACGTAATTGTCAGCCAACAGCTGACATTGCCGCGTGGACTTGATACTTTTGGCCAATTGTGAAGGTGTTCCTATTAAACAATCATTTGACACCAAATACTGCTCATATCATTAGGGAGATGGATCCAACTCTTAAGTTTTGGACTGAGCCATATGTTCACAGTAGCATACTTACACAGCACTTTCACCAACCAAAGTAAGACAAGACACCTTTATCATACAGCCTCTCTCTCATTCCTTGTGTCTCTATCGCCCCCTGCAGCGCCACTCTACCCTGGCATTAGCCACGGTCGGGGTATGTTGCTTTGGGGGCAGGGGGGATGTTCCCTATAAGGCTCTTGATTGGGCGGGTTTTGTGTCTTCTCTGCCTTAGGTGACACCCCGGGGCCCCTCCCAGAAATCTGCTTGAAGCCTGTAATCTAGTATTTAACATCTCAGCCTTCTGTTATCATTTATACAATACCAAACTGCTTTCTTGTCAACCACCTCTCTAGGCCGTGGCTCAAATAACCGGCGAGGTACTGAGGTACAACGACTCTTCTGTTTCCGATAAATGGTCAATTTTTGTTCACCTGCCATACTGGAGTGTACAAAGACTGCCCACTGTCAGGCTAACAGTATCATAAACAGTAATTTACAGCTACCTTCTGGGGAGTGTTTTACATGTGTGCATACCTTTGAAGTCCAAGTAAGTCTTGCGCCTTTTATTCAAAGAGGATAGAAAACATTTGCGAATTTACTTTTGTTCAGGATGAATAGAAATAAAATGAAATATTTCCAATTTTAAAAATAGTCCACGCTTTAGCCTTAGCACAAAGAATGCGCTGGCCTTTTTTATGCTGTGCTATTACGTAATCCAGAAATTTTAAGTATCATTGCTATATCTGGTATTAAATTATACTGATACGAGGGGTCTTATGGAGAGTCCAGATCCCAATTGCCAGGAAATAAACCCTCCTTCATTCCACAATTTCCAAAATGAGTTTAATTTCCAACTCCCAGATATGACTTCATGGTCAGGGTTTTGATTTTTCAACTATTGGTAAAAGGAAAAATGTGATAGGTATATTATCCTAAAATTAATAATGTTGCGTATCCAGATCCTAAGAATTTGTTATTCTCACAAATATCATAAAATAAAAAGACCATTTCCAAAATCACAGAAAAGAATATTCGAATTCCTCATTCACAGAAACTTTTAATTTCCTATTTAAAAATGAATAATATTCCACTTTCCCAATTATCAACATATAACTAAGCCCTGTCCAGGTTTGCAAAAATGTCCATTCATCCATTGTGGTCAACAATTTTGCTGCCCCAAAATCTTTCAATTCAATGCTGATGATTAATACTTTGATATCAGTGTAGGAGAGTCAAATTTTGTTGCTGTTAATTCTGCACAAAGAACAACAAATATGTTACATGTCGGCGGAAGAAACGATAAATATGAGAATTACAAAATTGACAGGTGAAGTGTTTAAACAACTTCAAACATGACCTGAAACACGTGTGTTCAAAAGACGTGCCAGTGACGTCACATATCTCACGTAACCAAAACTGGCGTACACAATGAAACGCCGAGGCCTAGTTGGTCACAATTACTGTGTCATAGCCTGTCCAAACCAGTCTTTTAATCTGTTTTAGATTCAATGGTAGGTATAATAGTAAAAACCAGCCAAGTGGAGGAGACGAGTCAGCAGACTGGCAACGCTCCCGCGGCGGATCACTCCGAGTGCTTGCACGAGGAGTGATCCGCCGCGGGAACGAGGCCAGTCTGCTGACGAGTCTCCTCCACGCGGCTGGTTTTACTTTTATCCAGTAATTATAGCTGTAATTATATTTTCATCGTTAAATACAAAAAAAAAGACACTTAAAAACAGTTTCAACGTTTATTTCATAAAACAAGGCTTTGCATAGTTTTGCGTATGAATAACTGTAACGCAAGATCCAGTAATTGGGTCATTTGAAAACTACATGCTTGACGTGCGCCTACTACAAGAATTTAGAAGGAAAGTAGTTCTCAGTGACCTTTGCCCTGTGGTGATACGGATTGACCTTTGCACTGTGGTGATATGGACAGGGTTATCACCCAGTCTGTATCTTCCACCTTTTCTGGATGATACAGCTATAATTACTGGATAAAGAAGTAGATCGCATTTATTTGCTGGAACCTGGCAAAACGTTCTTCGTAGGTCGGGAACGACCTTGAATATCCATTTATCGATATCTTAACATTTGCATTCCAAGAGCATACAAGAATTTGGCGTTTTCGGACACTTATCTGATGACTATAATAAAACGTCTGAATAAAATATCGCATATTTAAACGGATATATCTGTTTTGGTCAAGCAAATACTTGCATCATAATCGATGAGCGTTTATCTTTTAGCTTTCAATAATTTTGTGAGTCACAGTCTTTATTAAATTGTATAAAATAAAATCAACTGATACTTTGTAATAAAAGAAAACATCGGGATCAATTAACATGTCTTCAGGACTCAGACATCAATTTCACAGCAGAACAGAATTCTCTACAACTCTTCTTGCAGATATCTGCCCTTATGTGTGGTACCGTCTCTGCCTTATGTGTGGTACCGTCTCTGCCTTATGTGTGGTACCGTCTCTGCCTTGCTCTTTCAACACATTTGCTCTCCTGGCACAATGATAGCCTCCTCGAAGACTCCCGCTGGACCCTCCCCCCTCCCCCCCGAAAAAAAACTTTGACCCTGGTACATTGTCTTTGGCAGGAATCGACATGATATGTTTTATTTTTCTGATACAGTAATGGCAGTGTATCAATGTGGTGAACACCAGTTGTGTGACTCATTAACACCAACAGAAAGTTTGATGAAAGTGCTGTATCCGAGTAGATGTTTCTAGAATTTTATTGCATCACAACATTTGTAACAACGTCAAGACACCTTCCAAACATATAAGCTGTGTGAAGAGCCCATGCACAGCTAACCTAGAGGTTCATCACACTTGTGGTTCTGTGAACTTGGGATAGGACAAAATTGGCACACTTATCAAAGGTACATCCCTATCAAGTTTTACACAAATCTGGCCAAACTTATTTCAGTTAAAACCATTGCAGAAAATTCCCATGTTAAATGTCCTATTATAACTTTTTAAAAGATCTTCAAAAAAAAAAACCACGTAAAAAATCCGAAAATCACTGGAGCGTGACTATTTGAACACACTTGGTTGAGACCCAGCCAAGTACTAGTATCGAAAAACTCGTTAAAATCAGGAATCTACAACAATGCCACATAAAGAACGTCTTTCTCTGACCCTTACACAAGGAACATATCCATCTCGTTTCAGCCTATGCTGAGAGATAGTTCTGGAGAAGTTGAAAATAACAAAAAACACACAAAAATCATAAAAAGATAGAATAAAATTCCATTCCATCTTGCCTGTTTCTCATATAGTTTTAATGGCAACCGATATGCACCAAGCCTTATGATCGGTTACATAAACAAAAGACTAAAATTTCTCAATTTCAAATGTACAAGAATACATCTTTGCCATTAATAAGAGGAATAATGTGCTGCATTAAGTGATTCTTAGCTCTGTGTAAATAGTACAATTTCTACCTCATCATGACCTTTAAACATAGGCGAGCCTGAGGTCACTTAATGAACATTGAATATGAAATTGGGCCCGAAGTCCAAGAATGATTGGGAAGAAATGTATCACCGAGATATAGCTTTAATCGATGTATTGGTCCCATCACAAGGCTAAAACATGACGTGTGTATGATACAAAATGTAAAAGGGTCACTTGAATGTTAATAGAGTGATAGTAACCCCAAAACGGAACGGTTGAAGTAAGAACCATAAGAAAAGGCTTTCATGTATATGTTCGAGATTGCAGAGGCAGTATCATTTTGGTATTCAATTGATCCGTACATATGGTTCACTCTGGAGAAAACAGATACCGGAATTTCGCCCAATACCAAGAGTGATAATAAGTTGATCTCTACCATCCTCTCTTCTGGTCTCTTTTATTGCTCGGGAGTGCACAGATATTGGTGTAATATATATGCTGTGCCTATATGATAATAACTCCGAGCTACTGTATTGCCTGAAATACACAATAGTTGTGTAAAAAA
The DNA here is from genome assembly GCA_964020975.1 of Hermodice carunculata. Classification (NCBI taxonomy): domain Eukaryota; kingdom Metazoa; phylum Annelida; class Polychaeta; order Eunicida; family Amphinomidae; genus Hermodice; species Hermodice carunculata. The sequence continues at coordinate 73,220,560 of OZ026625.1, forward strand.
TATCCTAAACTTTGTGATGTATACCATACATGTACATGTAATAATTTTTCCCCTTATTTTCTACTTCTATTGACCTGTATATTATGTTTGAAATAGAAAAATATATCTTATTTCAATTAACGCTTTGCTTCTTGTTGACATTGATATCTTGTGGCAGTGTGATTTATTGACAGGTTATTTAACTGTATCCATAGCTTCAGCTTGTCCTATTTTATCTGGTGAAGAGCATTTTTGTTTTTTGCTGTACTTGTATTCTAAATGACTCCTGAAATATTGAAACAATTAGCAGAATTCCCACATA
>OZ026625.1:73225860-73455860 GCA_964020975.1 Hermodice carunculata
AAAGTAGGTAGCGATTTTTGGAAACCTTTTACTTTTCAGCTTCACATACATAATTCGACAATATAAAAATGGTGTGTTGATTTTAAATAGCCCTAAATTTTCCCTTTATTGACACACATAAGCAATCATAGACGGTGACGACGCAAATACATGATGCAACCATACAATAACTCATGGTAGTACTTTATACTATTATAAGAACGATAACAGTGTTCCTTGTCCTGATTAACCGGTCACATGACCACGTCGTATCTTATTCTCCTTAAGTTCCACAGGATCCATGTATGAACAATGTTTGTCCAAATTCTAAATGGAACGACATCGACATGGCACACATTGAAGGAGGTCCCAACACAGAGAAGCATGTTGATCTACACTGCGCCCTATTTTTGGCTCATAATTGTTATAGCTGCCAATAACAATAGACAAGAGGAATCTATTGGCACACAGGTTCCAAGCAAGTATCTCCTGCAAAATGGCAAGGAAAACATTGCATAGAAGCGAACAAAGATCGCTTATTATAAAAGGAAATCTGTTAAAAATTGATCAGAATCAGCTTTGAGGGGGGATTTAGAGCATTGATGCTTCTATGAAGCATGTGAATGCAGCTGATGTGCCGGGACTATAATAAAACTGTGTTCAAATCTTGTCCGTTCTAAGCAGTGCCTAAACATGGACAAACACTCACATTGTAAAGCCACTGCTGTCATTTGCTGCTAGCAATTATAGTCGCTGTATGGGAACCGCGTATCCATACCAATAGCTTCTTATAAGCTGTAAATCAATTTTGCGCCATTTGAAAGACAGTCAGCAGCGACTAAAGCTAGGCCAGGCATCACAAGGGCCACAATGTCGAGAGTAAACGCCGGTAACAGCTTGAACAGCGAAGAGCATTCGTTCACAACCTTCCATGGGCCAGAACAGATACAATCTTTGCCTTTGTTACCATTTGGCCAACTAAGCTCCAACCAACGTTTTGCACGGTTTGCTGTTGAATAGAGATTGGAAACTTCTACCCTTTTCGTTATTGAATAGCAGGCTGTTCAACAGAGGTGTTTTATTGCTTTCTAGTCAAAGAAGCGCCGTTCCTGATGATATATCAACGTAAACATACGTGCAATTGTACCATATAATCTTGCCATTGAGGCCTGTGGTCTAGTAATCTAAACTATTAATATACTTACAGTTATACTTTAAACAACCTTGGCCTTGTGACCTGTGATATAGTTACGTAAACAAGTACTATATCAAAGCTTATCACTTAATTTAAGACACCATTTTAAATGAAGTCACATCTTTAATTTGAATAGTGATCCTGCAACGTGCACACATCAGCAGCTCGAAATTCAGGCACATAAAAATCAATTCAAAGCATCGGTTTAAAGCCAAACAGCTGTCGTCAGTCACGGCTCGTTAAATTTGACAATTCAAATTGGTTTACGTATTTATAAGGTAGGTGCAGATGGTAGTTATCAATCATAAAAAAATAATCAGAGTGAGAATCACACCATTTATGTCGGATTAAAAAGTAAATGAACAATCGGTGAAATTGTACATATATAGTCGTCGTGATGTGTAATGAAAATACAGATGTCGGCGTCGTATGTCAGATTGCTTGATATTCGAACGAATTTACCAATATAAAATAACATTATTTATTATACTGGCACAAAGATCACGTGATATTATGTCAAGAATCACACAGACACACAATGTGAATCAAAATGAAAATATAGATGAAACTATAGCAAAATATATTTATTTAAGCATGAATAAGGAAAATTGTTATCTTATATCCCGATAAGACCTTTTTACAGAGGACAGCTGCCAACAAAATAAGCAGCACGGGAAACACAACTGCAACATTTCAGTGGAAGCATAATACAACTAGGAAAGATGATTTGCTGCATACTAAATCAGTGTGTGTGTCTTCAAAGCATATTGGTATGGTAATGTACAACTATTCCATAACACAGGAGTAGAAGTTGGAATGGCATCTCTATCTATTATATAGCTTTGAAGTTATTCAAGATTTGAAATTTCGAATACCGCTAATTAGCATAATTTAAATCGCTACAACTTTTATTTTAGATTCATTACATGCGCAATGGTCAACAACCCCCTGGGAGAAGTTGAAATGACATCTCTATCTATAATAGCTTTGAAGATATTCAAGTTTAAAAATTTTAAATGCTGCTAATTAGCATAATTTGAATTGCTATAATTTTTGCTTTAGATTCATTAGATGCGCAATGGTCAATAACCCCCTAGTAGAAGTTGAAATGACATCTCTAACTATAATAGTTTTGAAGATATTCAAGTTTTAAAATTTCATATGCTGCTAATTAGCATAATTTAAATTACTACAACATTTGTTTCAAATTCATTAGATGCGCAATGGTCAATAACCCCCTAGTAGAAGTTGGAATGACATCTCTATCTATTATACTTTTGAATATATTCAAGATTTAAAATTTTAAATGCCGTAATTTGCATAATTTTAAACGTCTTCATTCCTTTGTATAAAACGGTGAAACTCCTTGTATGGAGGTACAATCATGCCAAGTTTGGAGTTTCTATGTGTAATAGTGTTCGAGAAAAATGTCGGACAAATGTGCTGGTAAAGAAGAAAGAAAGAAAGAAAGAAAGAAAGAATTTCAGGAAAAACAAAAAAGTGTGTGTTGACACACACACTTTAATTAATTTGTGAAGTTCATGAAAGACGTATATGGAAAAATATAGAGCAGCATGAACTTCCTCTCACTTCAAAGCAAACTAATTTCTATATCTTATCTTCCACAATGGCAGGCAAAAGATCGGTTAAGCTGAAAACGCAGATCATGTATGAGACGTTTTTACCACCGGCATACAGAGACAAAGTTCAGCGTAGATAGCACCAATGATGTATATACAAGGCCCACAGAGACAGAGAACCCACAGCTTGCTGCGAGCAATGTCGTACCTTCTGACGTAGTCTGACTTGCGACCGAGCTCAGGTGTTCCTAGCCCCTTCCTTCTCAATCCGCCCTCATTTAAATAAATGCAACTTTTTTTTTGAAGGTGGGGGGGGGGGGGGTAGACAAGTTAAATGTGAGAATTGTAGACGAGTCCTACAAGGGTCACGTGCCATTTACTCAGTTGTTTTTGTACCAATAGTGATTTATTGGGCCTAAGACCACCAAACCAAGCTGGCCTCTGAGGAAGCGTGTGTCATGTCTACTGTCGGGTTACACTATCATTTCAGTTGAGTGTAATTGAAACATGGCGTAATTTACTGACAAATGTGGATAAACCTTGTATGCTTCACTTATTTTTCATGATAAGATGAGTTATCTAAAACATGGGTTATCGACTTTCAACCTGAAATTTGTCTGTTGATGGTTCATCAGTGAAACCATGATCGAATTCGCTAACCCATTCAACCAACATAAGTGAATGGGTCTTGTATAGGCTGCTGTGTATGCACTGATGTCAAAAAATCAGTATAAAGCATAAGATTTTATAAGATAACCTAAAAGTATAACGTTTCTGATTGGATAATAGGCAAGGGATGCTAAAATGACAATATCCCGTGCCTATTATATATGTAGGGATGACTGGGGAGAACTGGGGCAGGAGGAAACTGGGACATCCCTCATATCTTCAATTCATAACAAGAGGGCTGTGTGAACAGCCCATGCTTAGCTGGGTCTTTGCTAACCTAGAGATTCATCACACTTGTGGCTTTGTGAACTTGGGAAAGGATCAAGGTCACCCATGTACTGAGTAAGCCTGAACTTTATGGAAGAACACTAACATATGCAACATCAAGGTCCCAGTTCAAGAAGTTTTCAAGTTATGGTGAAGAGTAAAATTCATGTATGTTGCACTGTGACCCCAGAAATGAGATCAAGGTCATGTGCAACAACACATCTCAAGTTTTCAAGTGAACAGTAAACTTCATGTCAGTTGTCCTGTGACCTTGGGACTGAAATCAAGAACCAAAAATCACTGGAGCTTGACCACTTGCACAAAATAGCTAGACACTTATCATAGGAACATCCATATCAATTTTGACACAAATCTGGCCAAAATTATTTAAGTTATAAACATTACAAGAAATTACCGTGTTAAGCTTTCATATTAACACTTTTCTACAGATTTCCCCACAAAAATCATGAAATATCCAAAAATCACTGGAACATGACCATTTGAAAAAACTTGATAAAGACCAACCCAAGGTACATTGGTACACCAAGTTTGAAGTCAATCAGGCTGAAGGTTTCGGAGAAGAAGTCGAAAATGTGAATCAGCATTACAATGATTATTGACTTACAGAGACATAAGTAATCAATAGGAAAGGGGCATTTACCGTTAAGTACAAGAATTGAAAAAATCGTTAAAAATTAGGAATCCATACCAGTGCCACCTGGTGAACAAATTTGTTTGACCATTCCATCAGGAACATATCCACCAAGTTTCAGTTTAATGTGAGTGACGGTCAAAAGTCAAAAAAAGCAAAAACACACAAAAAAAATCATTAAAAAGTAACGAAAAATGCAGCCCCACCTGGTAAACAAATTAAGAACTAGGAGTACCTAAGAGTTTTCCTGTGTGATATCACAGCAATTGGGTGGCAGGTATCAGAGTAGAAAATTTTTTAAGATTTGCCCTCAAAAAAGGACAAAAAAATCATAATAAATCCAAAAATCACTGGAACATAAACATTTGTACATACCTGGTAGAGACTCACCCAAGTTACATTGCCACAAAGTTTGAGGTCAGTCTGGTTGACGGATTTTGAAGAAGAAGTCGAAAATGTGAATCAACAATTACAATGCCCATAGACTTGCATAGTAATCAATAGGAAAGGTGCATTTACCGTTAAGTACCCGAATTTAAAAAAAAAAATGTTTCAAATCAGGAATCCATACCCGTGCCAACTGGTGAACACTTTGTTTGACCCTTCTACAAGGAACATGTCCACCAAGTTTCAGCTTAATGTGAGTGATGGTTCTGGAGAGGAAGTCGAAAATAGCAAAAACGCACCAAAAAATCTCATTAAAAGATAGAAAAAAAATGAAGCGCCACCTGGTAAACAAATTAAGAAAACGGAGTCCCTAGGAGTTTTCCTGAGTGATATCAAAGCAATTGAATTAGCGATTTTGGAGAAGTTTTTTTTTAAGATTTTCCCTCAAATAACCCCCCAAAATTCATTAAAAAAATCACTGAAGCATAACCATTTGGACAAACTTGGTACAGACTAACCCAAGGTACATGACCACCAAGTTTGAAGTGAATTTTGCAGACGGTTTTGAAGAAGTCGGTGAAAATGTGAATTGTTGACGACGGACGGACCGAAGACCATAAGATAAGCTCAGCTGACTGGCAAAGTCAGCTGAGCTAAAAAAAAAAAAAAAGAAACAAAAAACACACACAAAAAAAAACAATCAAGCGCCTGCTTACATCTGACGTTGGGGCCCCTTGACCTTATTTTGGTGCCAGGAGATTGAAACCCATATGTCAGTGGAAACATGTTTTCTTGTTTTATCCCCAAAAGATTTTTTAGCTTCTCGCCATATTTTTTTTCTTTCGTTGTTCATAGATTAAGAAGGCATATATTTCGGTTGCGGCAAATGTGCAACCTTAACAATCGACAGCCATATCAATTGGCAGGGGGAGTTATCCGCCACATTATTATTATTATTATTATTATTATTATTATTATTATTATTATTATTATTATTATTATTATTATTATTATTATTATTATTATTATTATTATTATTATTATTATTATTATCATTATCATTATCATTATTATTATTATTATTATTGACCACTGCCCTGGTCATCATTTATTTTCTTGTATGGAAAATCTTACCATTAGGCCTACTTTTTTGCCATCAAGTCCAAGGGGTTACATTGACAAATTGTTTTGAAATCTGATTGGTTTCACTCTGCCGTAATGACATGACCCGGGCTTTCCGTGTGAATAAATGATATACGTACGCCTAACCACTTCACATCAAAATGGCGGACATTACCTCCGTTTCGACGTTCAAATCTCTTATAAAATTCAGTATATCTGAACTATTCAACCCCAATCATAGAGAAGAATACAAGGATATGCATAATCTATCTACGGGGAACATGTATTCCAGGCATACGCCGCTATTTAAAACAGGAAGGGCAAGTTTATATCGATAATGGGCATTATTATTAATATGTTGGGCATTTCCCGCACAGTAATACTATAACCGCGGACATAAATGTAAGGTTTCAAGCTGCAATTTACTATTGCGCCCGCGAAAAGTGTAGGTATCAGGTTTTTTTTTGAAAAAGCGAAGCAGGGGAACCATACTAAAACCCTACTTCCGTGCTTCCGGTAAAACAGAGGACAGTTTCCCGTGTTTTTACTGTCTGGCGGAACAGCGTTGGTCCTTTCTGTTTAATTCAGTGACTCTGTTGGGATGGCAATTATATCTCTGTTGGTAGATTAATCCTGATATGTAATGGGTGTAGCCTCCCCCCCTTTCCAAAAAAAAAAAAAAAAAAAAAAAAAACAAGCAAAAAAAACAAAAAAAAAAACGAGTAAAGCTTGTCTCCAAGCGCATGCGGGAACACAAGAAAGGATTGGGAATGACACACAGCGACCACCCTGTCTACACAATTTGAAAAAAAAAAGTGCACAACCATTGACTCACGCACCAAGTTCATGACAATTCGCAGCACAGGCAAATCACTTACAACACAGATTTCAATTGATGATTTATTTATGCCCGATTTTGTGAACGTGTTTTATGCTGAATTTAATTCAACCAAGTTAAGTTCATTTAATTCAACCAATTACCATGGGTCGTAGACGCGGGAGCGTGTTTGTTCCTGGGCCAGGTCTGAGCAATGCAACAAGCCAATGATCTCACCGAAAGTTATAATAATAATAATAATAATAATAACAATAATAATAATAATAATAATAATAATAATAATAATAATAATAATAATAATAATAATAATAATAATGATAATACTTTTTATTCATGCTAAAAGCATACAGAGGTAAAAATATGAAATGAACAGTGGAAAATGATAAATACAGTGAAAGGGGATGTACGAGACCAAGATAAATGCCCCTTGAATGAGAACGGAAAACGCACACACACACACACACAAAACAAAAGCAAACAAGAAAAAAAAGCAAAAAAATAAAAAACAAAATAAAAAAAAAAACAAGCGAAAAAACAAAAAGAAAAAGAAAAAAAATAAGCGAAAAAACAAACAAACAAATTAAAAACGAAAAACTAAAAAAAACTGTCTGGCTTATGCTTAACCAGCTAGAAAAGTCCAACACTCACATTGTGACGCATAGAAGTACCTTCACTCACCCGGGATCCAACTAGGAAAAAACAAAACAAAACAAAAACAGGAACACGACGTTCCCGCTCCCCCGCCAGACCCGGTCACATGGCCAAGTCCACCAGGAGGGACGATGAAACACCGCGGTCCCAGCCCCAAATCAGCCCCAGCCAAGCGAAGACACTTCTACACACCATCTAATGGAATCTACAAGAACATATTTTCGACTACTCACACTGTGCTTAAAAATTAATGATATCCTATAACGATATGATCAGTTGTTGGTTCTCATAAGTCGCTTGGTTAGTGGCCAATTAGAACCAACGAAGTTCCAATCAGCACATAGACCGTCGCAATAGCGATTACTGATGACGGCCGTCATTACGAGGAAAATCCAAACCCAACCCCGACAGCTAACTAGCTAGCTTTGACAGCTTGGTAATTTATACTTATTCACCCACGTGACTAACCTAAATATATTGTATGATGATCTTTATTGAGGTAGGACTGTTGTCTAGTGTTTAATAATCCCGACCCTGATCAAGCCATGTCGTTTTTCATCGAAGATTTCAAACTCTTTTATGATCAAACCATTCCCGTCAAGGCTTTTCGACAACGCACAAAAAAAAATGCTAACTGGAGGTCTCAGAAAAGCCATAAAAAGGAAAAAATAAATTTTACAGTAAAAGAAAACAATAGCATAATTGGGAAAAGTAAAAGATCCACCAATAGTAGATTTGGATCAAACAACGTAATTCTAACAAAACCTAAGGACATCGCCAACCAGTTTAATATATTCATCACTAATATTGGTCCCAAATTAGCTAAACAGATCCCAAGGGTAAATGTATCTGATAGGTCATACCTGAGAAATCAATATGTAAATTCGCTTTCCTTCTCTCCCATAACAGAGGATGACACACGTGGTCTTAATTCCTTGAAAGTCCAAGCCATGATGAAATAAGTTCGAAAGTTCTTCACTATATTAAGGCAGAAATTGTACAAGTTTTAACTCATATTATAAATTTGTCATTGGAGAAAGGTGTTTCCCGCATACACTGGTGATAGCTTAAGTTCCTCCTTCATTCCAATCGGGCGATGTCGAAAAATTTTCTAATGATAGGCCTATATATTTATTGACTTGTTTCTCCAAAATATTTGAGAAAGTGGTATACAACCAATTAGTTAATTATCTGGAGAAAGTGGTATATAACCAATCAGTTAATTACTTGGAGAAGTATGAAATTATGTGTCCAGATCAGTTTGCTTTCAGGAAAAATGTGGAACTAATCACTCAAAAACCTTTTTTGAGTAATAAGATATCAGAATCTTAAGAAAGACATCAACATGCTTTATATGTTGTTCACGACTTATCTAAAGCGCTCGATACAGTCAGTCACGGTATACCTCTAGAAAAAATGTTTATATTGTGGGATTCGTGGTATACCACGCACTTGGTTTTCTTCTTATTTACATAATCTCTGTCAATATGTACATTTCCAAAATGGAAAATCTGATGTCAGGAGAGTTACTTGTGGAGTGCCCCCAGGATCAACATTGGGCCCTCTTTTGTTTCTCTTATATATAAATGATTTATTTGGTGGTTGCCCCGATTGTATTTGCCTACTTTTTGCAGATGGTACAAATTTACTTTTTACAAATACCAACTTTGATACACAGTACAAATGTAACTTTGAATTTGGCAACAGAGTGGTTTAATGCAAAATAAGTTTCCCTAAACATAGACAAGACTCATTTCATGATCTATAATATAAAAAAAAAAATGTGAGAATGACAACATGCAAGTTAAAACTGGTGACAGTAAGATAACCTAGTTTTGTAAGGTTAAATTTTGGGAGTCTGGATGGATGAGGAATTCAATTGGAAATCACATGTAACTAATATCTGAAATAAAGTTAGTAAATGTATTGTTATATCAAGAGAAATAAGAAAAAACGTGGGGAAAAGGATACTTGTAAACTTGTCTTATGCATTAATGTATTTATATTTTACATATTGTAATATAACACGGGCTAGGATATACAAAAGTACTTTGAATTGTATAATTAAATTACCGAAGAAAATATAAGTTCATCAAATTTTAATGCTCATACTGAAGAATTGTTCAAGTATTATAGAATACTGAAATTATAAGATCTGAGTACATTATTGACAGGTGTATTTATGTATAAAATTGTGAACGGAATATTCCCAAAAATTATAAAGAATATGTTTATTACAAATGCGGATGTACATCCTTATAACACAAAACAGCAGCATAATCTGCATATATCTCCTTGCCGGACAACTTTGTCTCAATTTTCAAGGAAAGACTAAGGTGCAAAAATTTGGAATCTGCTATCTATAACGTTTCAAGACATCAAATCATTATCATTATTTAAGATAACATTAAAACATTATAATATGTCACATTGAAGTATATATACTAGAACATGAGATATGTATGGCAAATTTTGATTGAATACATACATTGGTTATACAGTTAATAACATTGAGGTGTGAAAGATATTGCACTTATCCTCATATTGAGAATATATAGGCCTAAGTCTGTAAGGATTTCTACTCTGTAACTGTGCTAATTAATGAAACTTCAATGTGTATGTTTCATGAATAAACTTGAATGAATGAATGAATGAATGAATATTGTTGTTGGGTGCAAATGACCACAGTCAGGCCGCAAATAGAAAGCTGCGCGATGCAAATGATCCCAATCCCTGAAAAATAATAATTATTATTATAATCATTCGAGTGCTCTAGGACCATGTGCGTGAGTGGGCAACAGATAAAAAAAAGTCGCCCGTCGTCCAGGCTGCTTGTCGTGCAAGATCGAATGGATCACGGCTACTGACCAATCGTATATCTGCATTTTACTTGAAATGCAATAATAGAAAGTAGATCTCTCCAGTGACATACTCACGTTAAGTGGATCTCCGGATGCTTCAGAACACATATTTTCCAATAAAAAATTGATGACTTTTTGGTGGATTAGTTATAATGATATTATCCAGAAAAAATTATGTTGACCAAACTATATGAATTCGGTATCGTTATATCTAAATTTCAATTCACAGCAACTCAACTTGGCCAAGTAAGGGTTAATGGTTGATACCAACTTAAGTATATCAGTAACCACTGTCAACAAAATGTTCCACGTCGTATTAAGTGGAATACTATTGGCTCTGTGTATAAAGCGGGGGTATAAAGTCAATGTGATTTTCCATTCTTGTGTCATCTTGTGTGCTTTTATTTGCTTACTAGTATTATATTTGTTTTGTCTTCCGGCACTGGATTAACGCCTCGGTACGGCGCTAAATAGGCCTATGGTCCGCGGCAAGGCTTAGGTATGGTAGCAGGTTGATATGCAGGGTCATGACCGGCAAATTGAAGTGGGTTGTCGAGAGGATCCAGACCTTTTTACGGCAGTGGATAACCATGGTGAATCAAAGCATGCGCACACTAATGAATTCAACACATGGCGGCAGATTGCTGCTTAAGGAGAGTCTAGGATAGCACATTGTAGTGGATTGTCTAGGCGGTTCAAACTGGGGGCTCAATGGTGCCAACCAATTTTTTTTTTAATAAAAATCTCGTAAATACGAGACTTTAAAAAATACGAGATAAAAAAAAAACAACTTTTGGTTGGCACCATTGAGCCACCATAGTTCAAGGTCTGGTTTCAGCGGTGGTTCGGTACGGTGGCTAGTCCAGAGGAGCAAAAACGATATTGGGTCAAGGATGCAGTTGTATGACGGTGGATTATTCAGTTATTCTTTCATTATTTATTAATCTATCCATCCACTCCTTCATTCACTAACATATGAATCATGACTGACCCTACCAGGAACAACGTAGGCCTACGCCTGGTTCTGCCCGGAGACAGTATGCATTCATGTCAAAATTTCTTGAAACGAGACAAAATTGCCAGTTCGAATCCAAGTCTTGGTGCGGCTGAAGATTGCCAAGACGGTGCAAGGGCCAGTTCTGGCGGAAAAGCGCCACAGCAGGTCAAAGGGTGGCTTGGGTACGGCAGTGGATTAGCATAGCAACTCAGGGCTTAGGTACAGTGGATTAGCATGGCAACTCAAGACCTAGGTACAGTGGATTAGCATGACAACTCAGGGCCTAGGTACAATAGATTGAAATGGCAACTCAGAGCCTAGGTACAGTGGATTAGCATGGCAACTCAGGACTAGGTACAGTGGATTAGCATGGCAACTCAGGGTCTAGGTACAATGGATTAAAATGGCCACTCAAGACCTAGGTACAGTGGATTAGCATGGCAACTCAGGACCTAGGTACAGTGGATTAGCATGGCAACTCAGGACCTAGGTATAGTGGATTAGCATGGCAACTCAGGACCTAGGTACAATGGATTAAAATGGCAACTCATGACCTAGGTACTGTGGATTAGCATGGCAAGTCAGGGCCTAGGTACAGTGGACTAGCATGGTAACTCAGGACCTAGGTATAGTGGATTAGCATGCCAACTCAGGGCCTAGGTACAGTGGATTAGAATGGCAGCTCAGGGCCTAGGTACAGTGGATTAGAATGTCAACTCAGGGCCTAGGTACAGTGGATTAGCATGGCAACTTAGGGCCTAGGTACAGTGGATTAGCATGGCAACTCAGGGCCTAGGCATAGTGGATTAGAATGGCAACTCAGGGCCTAGGTACAGTGGATTAGCATGGCGACTCAGGGCCTAGGTACAGTGGGTTAGCATGGCTACTTTAGGGCCTAGGTACAGTGGATTAGAATGGCAAGTCAGGACCTAGGTACAGTGGATTAGAATGGCAAGTTAGGACCAAGGTACAGTGGCATATTGCCACAGTAGGGCCAAGGCCTTGGTATAGGTAGCCCTGAAGGTGTGCGTTAATATGGGAACTTGCATACTTATATCTACCATTTCAAGATTATTAGGCCATTTATGTGACACTGTCAAGTGGTTTGCTCGCTAAATCTCCTCCTGTAATTCGTCTATGTGATCCACCGGGAGTGGTGCATATAGTTTTAAGAGGACATGAAACATACTTAAGCACATATATAGTTACCACTATGATACTTTGATGTTCAATGCGAATTTCTGAGTGCTACTCCTATCAAGTGCAGAAACTTCCCAACACTTATAGGTTACAGCCTCCCACCGCCAAAACACTTGTATACAGCACGCGAGTGGAGCAAAGCTATCAATTCCCTATCTGTTGTTACTAACTGTACAATAAATATGAACAATTGCCATTGTGACAGTCGCTTGTTAATAGCCTAGGCATTTTAATTTCAATAATTGCTATCTGGAACTTAATTACATTTACATATACAGGGGCTCTGATATATTTCATTCTGATGAACTACCTTCGGAAAGATGTATTGCAAACTTACAGAAGTTCATGGACATTGTATTATTTTACATAGCAAAGTCTGGACCGTCTTGTATTTCAATTGAGAATAGCAAATCTCTTCATGTGTTTCTGCATGCGGTTACAATTAAACCGTATTTCTTTTTGTTGCCTGCTTTGTGGGCTCCACATCTTACGGCCCCACCGACCAAACGTACCTTATCGTCGGCGGAAAGTTAATGCAAAGAGAGGCCAATGCTCCGTACGGCTGTCATTGCCGTGTGAGAGGCAAAGCACAAGGGCAGGTAAATAACAGGACAAGCCACCGCTATTTCAAAGGGCAGATAGATATATTGATCTGCAATGTGATACTGCAGCATACAAATTCCCTATTCACAGCTCCATTATAATGCCCCATTTTCTTGCTTTAACTGATTAACGGCAAGTGACAATTGGCTAACCGCATTGCTTTATTGTATCATGTAAGGTATTGCGTGCTTCATCTTCCAAGCGTGAGGAACACAGCTATTGTTCTAGTGATGTTGGCCAGAAACCTCTTAAGGGAGAAAGTTGAGGGACAATAACATATGTTCCGTTATTTTATTGTCAAACGTTACCAAAATTGTCAGCTAAGTTATATACAATGTTTCTTAATCCTGATGTCAATGTTGAATCAGTAACACCCAAAACGATGGCTAATTTGCATCATACATGGGATTATTATCGACATTCTCTGAGCTTTCAGAGGAGTGACGACAACTTTACATGTCATGAAATTTATCCGTTATGCAAAATAATTCCACATACAATTAAAATATGAGAGTTGAAGAAACGCAACAATAAACAAAAGATGTTCTTGTGGGAATAAATAAATGCGTATAGTTTTCATCGTGTCATAAGGCTCTTCCTGTTCGACTCAGGCAACAGCTCTCCTTGGCGCCGATTGGCTGCATTTGAGCTTGGTAATGCTGTTGATCAATGGCAATCTATCTTGGTAACTAATCTACAGTTTTAAATCAAAATATTTTCTATTTACGAGAAATTAAAGTACAAAAGTTCAAGCAAACTGAATTTTATATCGAGATGCTTTTGTGCAGTTTGAGGTGGATCGGGGTAGCAGGTCATAATTAACCTGTTTTCCAAAGCACTGAAGCATTCCAAAGAAATCTGTCTGCAGCGAACCTGTAATCATTGTAAGCCGTCAAACTCCAGGATATTCGTGTAAAACATTTCGTTAGGGGAGAAGTACAGGTTAATGTAGGAAGAGGCGCTTCGCACTCGCGACCACTCTTATTTTCCGCAGAAATTGCATTTCAAGTGAAAAATTGTCCAACTTTGAAGCATTTTTACGCACCCGCCCCTTTCCCCACTAGGTGTCTGGACCCCACTTATGAAATGTCTGGATCCGCCCCTGACAACAGACAAAAAGTCTGAAACGGAGGATTTCTTACCTTACAGACTGCTGTTTGCTCCGCATCAGAAGAGAGTTTGCAAGCGATCGGTTATGGATTGAGTAGACATGGAGACCACATATGTTATCTCCCTGTCTGCCTAACTTGAGAAGCTCAAATATCACCAAAACATGTCTACATGCTGTGTCTTCTGAAAAAAAATGTTAATTAAATTACTATGATTGATAAGTTAACTAGAAGAGTGTTTATTTATTTATTTATTGAATATATTTATACTGATATATAGAAACAGTACAGCAAAAAATTCAGATTATTGGACCAAACCGGCTGCACCTGGTAAATGACCAGGTGCCTGATACGACAGATCGCAGATATCTGTGATAAGCCGATATGGCAGACAGAGCCAGCATTAAGGCTCTGTCCTAATCTTGAACCTGATTCATAAAGGACATGCCGATCCTCAACATGAACCTGACACCCAAAGGGCATGCAGAGCCCTGTGAGCCTTATTAAGACGTTGATTCGGCACACAGAGGCAAAGCTCTGCCATTATCGAAAATGAAAAAAAACGGCACAAGCTGCGTGAATGAAATGGACAGTGAAACCTCATTATAAAGACGCTCAGATATCCGACATTTTCAATATAATGACACAAATTTTCATGGGAAAGGTTTAATTTTTTATTTTATTTTATTATCATTAGTAGTAGTAGTAGTAGTAGTAGTAGTAGTAGTAGTAGTAGTAGTAGTATTTTGTTATTTGATTCATTTATTTGACATATTCAGTTTTCTGACACATTTCTTAGGAATAGATGATGTCATTATAATGAGTTTTCACTGTAGTTGAGGAACAAATTGTGACCACTGCATCATCTGCATAGCAGTTCCCAAATCTGGACATTCATGAAGAAGACATATGACTTGCAGGACAGCTAAATATATAACCTTCAAAGAAGTAGCTCCACTCCCACTGTTTTAGGACAATACCGAGTGGGACGTTTTTAAGTATATCCGTTATCTCAGTTCCACTAGATCATTTGTTTAAAAATGCTTAATCATGAGCAAATGGCTTCACTTAAATTTTGCTCTATAAACAACTGATTTTAATTTAATTGTCATGACCTATAGATATGAATTTCATCTCAGTTCTTGTAGTAAAGGGGATATGTAAGTAACTTTACAGAAATGATCGGTGATATATGAATGAAAGAAGAAAAGATGTAAGGTTGGGTATGATGAGGGATGTCTCTGCATTCGTGTGTGGGTGACACGGCTGTTGTCATTGCCTGCACACGAGAAGAGCCGTGATTTCTATTTTACCAGACAGATGTGCACATGTCAATGGGTGGTTCTATGATTGCTTACGACTGCCCGCACCATCTTCAATACAGTTTTTATCACAGAGATTTGCACGGTTCGGGGCTTTCAGAATTATCACGGAGCGGCTAACCTGTATTGCTGAGTAATCGGGCTGAAGTGGATTAGGCTTGGATTGCACCGCGGGAGCATGGCCGCTAACTCCTGGCAAACACAATGTTAAACATGTATTAATGCTTTAGGAATCCAGTCACTTGTCGTCAATTTCAGCGAATCATGCATCCGAACATTGAAACGCCAGGGCTTTAATTATGACGTCACGTGCCCATTGTTTATGCGTCCGTGGGGGCATTAACAGGACAAGATAAAAGTCATTAAATCTTCATTAAGAGAGGTGTCAGCCGTGTCAGTGGATAAGGTGTATTTGTTTTATTATTTGGGGCGTTGATTATCTCATTAAATAGGCTTATTACAGCTAAGAGCGCTTCCATTACTTTGAGCCACATTCCCATTCGGTCATTTTCCACTTGCGTGAGTCGCCTGCATTGGCGAGATGACAGGCCCGTGCGCATATGAACAAATTGCTCTGAGTGGCTGTGATGCAGCAATCTGATGACAGGGGCAGGGGCGAGACAGTTACAAATCCCAAATGCATTGCTCAATCTGCAAAGAAATTTTCCCTCTTCCTGTGCGGCTGCTGACCCGTAAAATGCAGTGTAATTCTGTACGCAAAGGCTCCTTCAGCACCAGGGCTACAATTACATGAAGACATTATGAAAGTACCACAAGATTGTACAGACTATGGTTCCCAATATGTATCAGTTATCGGCTGATTTTAAGAGCAAAGTTAGATTTGATTCCTGAGTGCTAACTAGGGAATTAAGTCACGGGCATGATCAAAACCATAAAATAATGCATTTACACCACGCTACGGGCATAAATAAATCGCGAAATTGCAAAGTTACAGTGTCTGGCCGACTTTATTGAAAAAGATTCCTCACAGTAAGTGAGTTTTCTACACCAGAACAATCTGTAAATTTATGTTATTATTGTCGATTTTATTTTAGATGAAAACAGCCTTTGGTAATGGATTACAGGCAGTGGAACTAACAAGTCAAAGGTACCTGCTTGTAAAGTATATCGTCCTCTGGAACCTACGGACATTTTAAACTATATCAAGTATGGGGCTGTAGCAAAATTAATCACATAATTGTGTAAATAGATCAGAACATTTAAATCAAGATTATTAAGTACATATTGCGGTCAACATGTCATGCATTCATTTATTTGTCCAACTTGCACCGGCGCTTCTCAATTGGACTTGCCTCCAGTACCCATTTTCATCCGGTGCGCGAAAGAATTTTTTGAGTTTGGTTCAGTTTTTAGCACTGCAGACATGGAAATGCTACTTCACCATGAACTGCATGAAAACGTTCAAATATGACACTGATTTATGACTGTGGACGCGTCGGAACAGGCTATGTAGTACATTCCAGTTGTATTAGACGAGGATGTCACTGCCCTTACGGAATGCGTCATAAGGCTTATTTTACTATGGAATCCTGAAAAATGTGTATATTTATACTGGTAATGAAACGACTGAGAGGATAATATACATTGAATAAAACTAGTTTTATCAAATATTCGTCGAATATGGTATATTTCTTATCTCCTTATTTGGTTTCTAACTCTCTTTAGTTTATAAATCTTCAACTGGAATAAACAATCAGACCTTGTGCCAGGATTTAAGTACCCAGCTTTAATTCTTGATTTTACGGTACTGTATCGAACAGGAATATATATATATGTATATACGCCAGACTATCAAGACTACCTTTCGGGGCCCTGTCAGACGGTTGGTCACATAAAATGGGCCTAGCTGCCATTTGCCATTGATATAATTAATTTTAGGGCATTTTGAAGAGGGATTTATCTTGAAAATGAGAGGAAATGTTAAGTATTGAATGTCACCTTGCTTGGTGGCATGTGGTCATGAAGATATTGGGGTCACGTTTAACGTGATTCATGGTAAATGTACGTGACGTCGATGTTGCCGCGCAGCCCCAAACACGTAGGGACATGATCGACGTTAAACCTTTGCGTGCAGGTCCAACTGCACTCAGGGCATCAGGTATATACTGTGTTGCTTCATTGTGTATGATATGATCCTTATGCTTTAGAGAAGATTGCACTGATGGAAATGGGATCATAATCGCTCGTATGAAAGTTCCTGTGCATGTACAAGGGCAGAGGATATATATATATATATATATATATATATATATATATATATATATATATATATATATATATATATATATATATATATATATATATATATGTGTGTGTGTGTGTATATATATATATAAGGTACTAACACTATACTCCTCCATATATATATGTATAAATATATATGACATATTTGTATATATACATATATATATATATATATATATATATATATACATATAATGACTATTCTCCTACATACGTTACGGTACGGTATAAAAAACAGATTATGACTGTTCGTCTGAGAAGGCATGTTCGTGGTGTGTAAAACGTGACTTGAGAGTATTTACACTAAAGATAATTACAGACTTAAGAAAATGCTAATTTATGGTTATGATATATTTTCAAAGATAACTTCAAAGTCAAATGATAGTCAAATTTTAATGGTATCAGAATTTCGAACACACTGATACGTTTCAAGAAGATGAAGCATCTCAATCAAAATTTGTGCTGTAAAGTGTGTGCAGGTGTCACCAGACAGCTTTTGGTACTAGTGTGTAAAATCAAAACAATGCATGTCCGTCAACAAAACTGAAAAAATAAATTGTTCGGATTAATGTAAGACCCACACATTGTGACCTCACGAAATGGCACGTTGTTCTGATAAATGTACATAGAGAGACAAAACGTAATATTGGTTTTGGGGTTTTTATAATCTTGCTTCTACAACTGAGTTATTTTGGACAGTGAATTAAGACGGTACTTTTCTTACAGGGACTTGATATTCAACCGGCACTGTCGACATGCGGGTAGTGACGCAGAGCTGATAAAATGTTTCTTTAACCGTGAAACATTTTCTTTCAGGCATTAGCATTTACAATGGAATATTGGCCATTCCAAAGATCAAAGGATGCTCATGAATAGTTTAGCTATTACTGACCAATAGGAGGAAATCTTCAGATGTAGCTCTGCGGCAAAACTTTTCAGGATCTAGAAAAAAACTTACATAACATGGAGAAACTCTGAACACATTAAAGCAGTCTTGTAAAGCTGAGTGTCTGCGTGTTCACCTCGATTGTAATAAAATTTCAAGTTTTCTGTCACCCTAACCAAGGAAATTTCATTTTGAGAAATCTATATACTTTGCAATAAATATATACACAAAATGCTTCGTACCTCGTGACGTTTGTCACTTTTGATTGTGAAACACTTAATCCCTCCTTAACTATTACACAATGTTTCGCATTGTCTGAAAGTTCTACCGCAAAGAGCATATGAACAGAGTTTTTAGTTTAGAGTATTCTGCTGGGAGTAAAGGATTTCACATAGTCGAACCGCCTCTTAAGTGTGAATTTCCAACACAAGCATTACGTCAGGGAGAGCGGGGCCCATTTGAAGGAATTAAAGTGAACAGTCGTGCAGGACCTACACAATATCAAAGGCGGAAGAGCCAAATTGCATGATGAGATAAGTTTGCAAAATATTTTTAGTCAAGGTCAAATGTGAGGTCTTGACAGGAAGTATAACGTCATCGGGTGAATGAACTGTGGTATATTTGCCTCTCTGATCGTGCAACATGAAAAACATACGGTAATGCAATCTTACCGAAGAACTTAAATTTATTTGTTATTGATGGGAAATACCTGGGGGAGGGCGGAAGAGAGTCATATCGTTGTAACCGTCATTGTCATGAGATCGCTTTGGGCCGCTGTAAAAGTTTTGGCAAGTTAAGAAAACTGAAGTTGTCAAATGTTACAGGGAAAATGAATAACCCAATAATGAGTTCTCCTCGACTCACATGTGTTTTGATGTGCACGGATGAAATAAATTACTTGTTAGTTGTTGTTACATAGGTCAGAGCTACTAACAATTTAGACGACTGAAAGGGATGGTCAGATAAAGCTACGTCATAAAGAAGATTATTGTCATATGCTCCAGAATGCATGTTTTGTTGTCATCAGAAACGTTTCGTACCATACCTGAAGCAAGAGGTAAATATGTACATTATGACCTACGACTGCTAACTTCATCAGAATAGAGCACGTTGGTGAAATAGACTTGGCCAAAATATCAGTACTCATTGGAGAAGATTCCCTGCTTGGCCGTCCACAGAAATATTGTGGACATTTGCATGTTTATATGTAAGAGACGTTCGAAAACCGTGGCCACTGGAGCGTCACCTCATGGTCAGGAAACTGAAAGTGAAAGTACGTGCCCTGGGCCAGCAAGCCTAATGCCGAATCAGCCAGAGGGGTACTTAGATAAGCCACTGCGTGATTTCAGCTTGCAGTGGCAGATCGAGTCAGTCAGCAGTCTAATACCGGACTAACAGCCGTAGAGTAATGCATTTAGACATAAAAGTGATTGAAATTTGTCCATTATCCGACCCAGTCATTATAATTTTCATATTTATGACTCTTAATGGATTTATGCTGCACAACATCATTGTGGAAAATTGGAAATAAAATCCCCATATCCTGCTGTATAGTGACACTTGTACGGGAGATGGATGCATGCAATCAAGGTATGTCACATCTCCTCCAGGACTCATTACTTCAATTAAAAGCATAAACGGCACGGAAAATTTACTGGGCTGTCAGAGACTGCATGTTGACGCATCAGGGACCATATCAGAGATGATTACCAAACCCGGTTTTACATATCTCTACTGGAGTAGTTTTTTCCTTTTATCGATCTGGTGTTACTGGAGTAGTTTTTTTCCCTCTTGTCGATCTGATGATTTCGTAGATTTGCTTTAGTAATTGCCTGAATGCTCACTATTACATCGACTGCAATATGCAGATTCTTCAAGCGTGGTGCTGCAGTGTCCACGGCAATGATTTTGTATTTCCACATTTCAACAAAAATCTCGAATTCACCTCCTTGAATTATTTACATTTTTACAGCTTTTACAGATTTCAGCTTAAATATCTGAAGATTTAGAACAAGTAAAGGCCAAATATACAAGGAATGGCCACAGGGCGTTCACCGCATACTGCCGCATATAGAACAATGTATGTAGCAAATTTCAAAACCGGAATACAGATGTGCCAGAGTTCTCTACTTTGTTTCTGATGGAACTCTTTTTCCTTAAAATAGTTGCACCTATGAGTCTTGTCTGATATATTGGGTGTTCTTAAAGTTCAACTGCTAAGTACTTTTTCAGCTCATATTTGCAAAACTATCAGTAAAAGTAAATTTATGGAGGTGAAGACTGCAACAAGGATACCGGTTGGCAGCTTTTTACACGTCAGAAAAAGAGCTTCTAAATTACTTGTCCAAGAGAAAACACTGAACTTTGGTGTTGCACTCTCTTGTCAATATATTGATATGATTATAGAATTTTTGTGTCGATGAGGCCATTCTACATTCTTTGATTTTAAACCTGGAAATTTTCGCTTGAATGTTGTTGAAAGTTGCCCTGCTTTGTAGTGAAAAAACACAACACTATGTTCTTGTCATAGGTCCCGAAGGAAAGTGATACCTTCCATAGATTTTGTCACACTTGAATTAATATGTTTTGACTTTGTCAGTTAATTTGAAATCACGGACATTATGGCATTTAGTTATCCTAATGTGTACATGGGTGGTTTGAACACTTTCACTTTGTTTTGAACACTTTCACTTCGTTTTGAACACTTTCACTTCGTTTTGAACACTGTCACTGTCACTCATTAACACCGGCCACTTACACGGGCAACAAAGCCATTATCAACATAATAGGAATGTACGAAATAAAGCAATATAAAACATGACAATCCCATGTCATCAGTAAACAGATTTCATCAACCGACGAATCCCAAGATGGTGACAAAATTCCCCGCCTAGTTAGCTCTGCGTAAATAGGCTCAGATTGCATAATTATCCAAATTCCTCACACAAATAAATTTCATATTCAAACGCAGTAGGAAAAAACAAGCAAACTAACTCTCAGATAATAGCATGCCAAGTGTATGTAATTTTCTTTTGGTAGCAAGATTTTCCATCTATAGTAAAGGCACCCTCTTGTCCTACCGGCAAGAGCCAGAGCATGTGACCAAGGCTTTTACTATGCAATTTTGCAGTCACGGAATATGTTAAACCACTCAGTGCAAATACATGAGAAGCAACAGCGTTACCTCTACAGCTCTCTGTGGACAAGGATCAACTATGTCTCTTGAATTATCTGCTGATGCACCTTAACTGCAGTCAAAGTATAACCCCGATGAACAGTGTATACGCACTCGAGGTGATAATCATAAGATAAGTGGATAAGAGAAGGATGTTAACCAAACCGCATATTCTTACATAATAGCATGCATTTATTCGTTTAGCAATTTACCAGACAGAAAAGCGCCCTCATTTGGATACTTATAGGCTCGCTCGTTCAAAAAAAATGTTTATCCTTAGTAACTTTCCACATTTTTGTATGGTATGCAGGTTTTGCTGACTCTAAATCATATTCGGAAACAGTGTATGCACAAGTATGGCTGACTAGCATTCGTAGCAACTTCATGCATTGCATTAGCAGTTGTGAATCTAGTCCATTTGGTTCAATATTTATATTACATATGTATATGTATGTATATATATATATATATATATATATATATATATATATATATATATATATATATATATATATATATATATATATATATATATATGTCCGCCGTGTCCTAAACGTTACTCACATGTGTTTCAAAATATTCGATGAGACTGCGTTATGCAGGACCTCTGGCAGGATTTGATTACCAAACAGTATTGACATGTGTGTATTTTACATGATGAAATCTCAGGGTTGCTTATATTGGAGGCACTGAATAACTTCAAGTTTATTACATACTATAGCAGAACACTCAGCGTAAGGCAATGATCATGTACTTCATTTGTATAAAACTATCTTACCAGAGAGCAACTTCACCCAGCAAAAAAATAACTCTTTTAGTGCCAAACACGACTAAAGTCGATGTACTTAAAATCAAACTGGTCTGAATTATCATAAGGATCCAAGATTCGTATTCCTCGTAAAACGACCTTTCATTCAAGTTCAGACATGCCTGTAGTTCCAGAGAGAATAACCCAGGTCAACAGCTTTTCTCTGCGTGCATTGGGCGCATTGCTCCCAATGCAGAGAAAAGCTGTTGACCCAGTCCAAAATTTGGCACTGAGAGGGTTAAAAACAAAATTGTACTGATATAACGTCCTGCTCCTTGTACATGACAAATATGTAAAAATACAAAAGCTTTTCCCTCATAACTTTTCAATGTTGGTACTATTAGATTTGCTTATAAACGATCAAATATCAGTATCCCGCCTTAAATATCTAACAAAGCATTGTCTGTGATTGCCTAAAGCTCTTCTAGTGCATGTACCAAATTCTCTGAAGTGCCTTAGTGATAAGAAGATCTACAAATATTTGAGTAATTTCCTTTAAGCGTTATCTATTTACTTGCCTTTCAAAACTGTATATTTCAAATGCGTTGCGAATACCAATATGTACCTGCTAATACGCTTTTAACCACTTTTTCTGCCTCACTTTTTGTCTATGGCTCTGTCTCTCTTTCTGTCAGTGTGAAAGATTTTTTTAATATCTTGCGACAATGAACAGTACATTCTTCCAAATGCTTGACCTTTTTGTGATGTCAGCGATTGTGTGTTTTATCATCATTGGTTTTTGTCGGTGAGTGACATATTGATTTACGAATTTTTGTGTATAATTGTATTTCTTTCACGTGGGTCACGTGATAGGATTCAGTCCCACATCTTGCAGTCAGTCGCCCTTATCAGCCTACTATCCTGTTTTAAATTTTGCATTTACAAATTTGTATAATTCTTGCTTGTCTCTGATTGAGCATGTATTGCCAATGATAATGATTGCGTGACAAAATCATCTGTAATTGCTGAATTTCCACATTTCCTTTAGCTTACGCCGAACGGATTAGGTATTGATCGTAAACTCATTGTCTTTCTATTTATACAATCTGGACCTGTGCTTTTCACGGACATTTTATGTCAGTGTACATGTATCTATTATGTTCAAAGTCAGCACCCGTGAAATAATAAAGTGCGTTGTACTAGCCGTTATGAATAGAACTGTGATTGTGGAATTTATACTGATAAATCGGATGAATGATACGGATGTGTGTGTCTCTATATAGGCTTGACAAAGCGGGACACTCATATTGTATACCAAGCCAAATGTTTCACGTTGTTAAGTGAGTCACTTAGCGATATGAATAAACAAGTTAACATCTTGTTCTATGAGCTCTGTATCTTAGGTTTCGCAAATGTCAAGTGTAGTATCAGTTCATCAATATGAATTTCTGGTTCAACCAATGATATCAGGAAAAAGAGAATACAAAGATGACTTGAGCTTAAAAATTGGGCTACTTAACCATGCAAATTTATCGACTTGTTACAGGTGAATCAGACAATTTTTTATGTTGCATATCAGCCAAAGCAAGTGAAAACCGTCTGAACTATGCAGCAGCAAAGTCGTGTTTCTTTGAAGCTTGCTGTCAATCTTGTGGGCGTCGCCGTTTTCCAAAATCTGGGTGACCTGGGTGTTCCTGTTGTATAATGTCCGGCAGTCAGGCTTTTTAATGTGTTTTTTTTGTTGTTGTTGTTGTTGTTGTTGTTGTTGTTGTTGTTGTTGTTGTTGTTGTTGTTGCGCTGCCTTGTGCTATGTCTACAGCAGCCCTTTATTAACGTATTGTTGCTTTTGTGAACACTCAGAAGAAGCTAGCAGTGACAGATATTATTAATTCACTTCCTTAACTTTGGTATGTTTAAAAAATATATGGTTCCAAAACACAATGTTGATAGCTGCATTTTTTTTCTTGAAGGAGGAGTGGGGGATTCCAATACCAATACATTCATTTTATAATACTGCAGGGTACTTTTTCGACACTTTATATTATCCATGTAAGATTTTCAAAAATCGTTGATGGTAAATAATCATTGCTGTAGAACCAAGTCTGTGTGAGGCGTATTTTTCACGTTGTGTTTACAACATCCTTCCAAATCAGTTCCTTGTAAGTCTATCGGTAATATATATTACGCTTTCAGTTATGACTTCATTATTAGCACATTTTTGAAAGTCTGTACTCACAAATGATCTGCACAATTGTCGCAAAATTCTTCCTTATGTCCTAAAGATGTACCATACTAAGTATTTTGTTAAACTGTGGACAAATTCATCGATGTTGGTGTTTTGCTGTTCTCTGGCGTATAAGAAACCTTCAACATTATTGATGCAAATATACTTAATATGCTGCATTGCACAAAACGTTGTTTTGATCTATTAACTTAGACATTTATATATATATATATATATATAGTTATGTCTCGGGTGGTTTATGGGAAGAATTGTAATCCTGAGACCGTATGGTGGGCAGTTGTTCTGTTTATGGGCAGTTGAAAAAGCCAATAAACCATGTTTGCCTCAAATGCAATGTGCTACCTAGTGGGTTTGAGAAATGTACAAATTAGCAAATCTGCACAGATATTACGGGAAGCTATAAATGGCCAGAAACTGTGGTAATCTACACTTGGAATATACTGCCCATAGTCCAGTTTGAGGAGTACAATTGACCCGCAGACAATGGGCAGGACCCACAAACCGGTTGTAGGACCTATTCCTGTATATATATATATATATATATATATATATATATATATATACATATTTCGTATTAGTCATAAGAACCCACATCACGGACATGCTGAATACGTTGGGATGGATGAGCATTAAACAATGATTTCACCACAATTACTGTATTCTTATTTGGAAAATTTTGAATGGAAAAACCCAAGAGTATTTATCTAACCAGTTCATCTTAGCATCTCAATCACAGAACAACAATACCAGATTTGTCTCTGCCGGTTCTATAATACATCAGTCTCCTACCCCCAAATCTTTAGGTTTTCTAGCCCCTACAATATGGAACGCCATCCCCCAGCATGTTCGTGATGCGGGCTCCCATTACAGTTTTTAAAAGACTATTTTGACATATTATTGGAAGCTTTGAACGCTTCTAGGCCCTTTATCATCAATCATGTGTCTTACTGTATTTTCTCATGCCATCTATCTATGTTTTATATTTTGACTCATCCGTACTGGTTACTTTTATACTGGTATATTGTTAAGGGCTTCCATGCATTACCAGAATTCATTTTTTCTGAATATGGATTGCCTAATAAACTCTTCAAACTCTTCAAATGAAATTCTAGTAGTCCAATAATTCGAGATACTGGAGATTTTGAGACGCATTCTGATTGGTTGCCACAAGCACGTGGCAACGTAAATGTTGAGGGTGAGTCAAAGCAAGTGTCCCCTAGGGTTCTGTTTTGAGTCCTTTAGTTTTCTTGGCTTTTATAAATGATTTAGCATATACAGTATGATCACTTATAAGATTATTTTCACCCTGTGCATAACTATAAACGGGCATGCTGCACCAGCGGCTTCTCTTAATTCTGATCTGCAGGAAATCGAGACTTGGGCCCAACGGTGGCTGGTTGTATTCAATCCATCAAAGATCAAATCTATTATTTCGAGGAAGAGAATGTCTATAACACACCTAGATCTTGCATTCATGGATCAAAAACTTGCAAAATAACACTGAACACAAACATCTTGGACTTATACTATGATCAAATTTGACATAGGCCAGTCACATAAACGAAATCACTAATAGAGGCATGAAATGATTAATATTTTGAATCATTTACAAATGCGTCTCACTAGAAAATCCATAGAAATCATATATCTCTCTTTCATTCCCCCTATGCTTGAATATGGATCTGCTGTCAGGGATGGATGCACATATTAGAATTTGAATGGTTAGAGAATATGCAGCTACCAGCAGGACGAGTTATAACAGGTGCAGCTAGAGGCACCAAGCACCAACTGATTTATGAAGAGGCAGCTTAGAAAACATAATCGGAACGTCGAGGCAAACGTAAATTAGTTTTATTTTACAAAATTGTGCATGGACTGGCTCCTTTTCATTTACAAAATCTACTCATGAATTGTGTTTGTGATAGAAATTGTTATAGTCAGAGAGCTTAGAATGAAATTTGGTAGAGAGATGTGGACATTCTGGACAATAGCATCAAATTTGTTCCACGTGTTGCCCAAAACGTCAGCTTTCAATTTTTAGTAGAAACCAGTTTGTCAAAATATTCTAAAGTGGCCATTGCATAAAAGGCTTGAAATTTCAATATCTTAGATTTGAAGGAGTTAAGAATCAAAGGAGTGGTACCAATACAAATATTTTCTGGGACAAAGAATGCAATAATGTCCTGTTAATTTTCAGCAAGTATATGTTTGGTCCCAAAGTTGCAAATGTGCTTGTCCTTATTTCCCACATGCCTCCACCATTCTCAAAGCTGCTCAAAAAAACAAGGGTCAGTCTGCGATTGAAGGTAGCTTTGCATGGTTGTAATAGTGTCACAATTATTTTCAAATTGAGAATTATTCGGCAACAGCTATCTGCGAGGATTTCCAACAGAAATGTGTTGTGGTTCCTGATCATTGTTGCAGCATTACACAATTACTATTCTTCAAGTACAACACCACAGGCTTATTTCATTGCACAGGCATAAATTTATTTCAGTTTTCCAGCATATCTTATTTGGGACACATGCAAAATGACATCCAGCTGCCTTCACTTGATTCCAAAAAGAATCACATGCTGCCACACAGCTTCAGCACTGCGCCAGCTCTGTCTCTTAAAACTGGAACACTGGCTGTCCCACAACTGTTGAATGTTTCATCGCAAGTGAATAGGCAACTCTTCTTAGAGCTACACAACTGAAAGAGAAGTGTTGGCTGGAGCATGAGACTCGGATCCTGCAGAAAGACAGTGTAGAGAAGGGAGATTCTGTTGCCTGGTCGGCATTCCATGCATCTGACCAAAGTCCACCAGTAAGCCTGCAAACCACTCTTACACAGCTCCTTTCCCTCTCTTTGAAAAGGCTGCTACATCAATAACTATCAAACATGGAGCAGATGCAGTACATTCAGCCACAGAATTCCTCAACAATAGACAGCTAGCACTGATAGCCTTTGATGCTCCACTCTATGCTCTTGCCAATCATGTGCATTAGAATTGGCCTGATACTCATGGGGAGGACAAGTATATCACAATGTTTGGAGGTTTGTACATTAAATGGCAATGTGCAAGACTTATGGTGACTATTTACAGGAATCCGGATGGATCAATGGTCTCACACATGTAGGCATTGCCTATGGTCTCACACATGTAGGCATTGCCTATGGTCTCACACATGTAGGCATTGCCTATGGTCTCACACATGTAGGCATTGCCTATGGTCTCACACATGTAGGCATTGCCTTGGTAGGTACTGCAGAGTCATTGCTGAGGGCAACACATCTCACAAGAACTCGACCTGCCCACCAGGTGACTGCATTGGATTTGGCAAAGCTTCAGCCAGATGGTTTCTTGTAAGCTAAGGGATCTCACATTGATGAAGTCCAGGAGTCATGGGCGCAGGAAATGTTTCAGAAAAGTCCCAACATTTAAGGGTTGGGACACCATTTTATAAATTTTCATAGAGAGAGAGGGACAGGCTTTTCAGCTGCAGCATGACTTGCCAGGCGGTGCCAGAACCACTGGCTTAAGACTATAGACATGTTAGTACTTGAATGAAAGCTCTTTTCATGAAGAATTTAAATATGCAATTGTCGCCTTAAATCTAGCTAACTACATAGAAAATCAGGGACTGGTGTGGAATGAGTTACAGAGTTTGAGGAACATGATCACTGGGTTGTCCAAAAAGCAAAAGCAAAAACAAAAAACAGCCCATAAACAAAATAATGAAGCAGTTCGCTGGTTTCAGGGGTGCAGTAGGACTGACTGAGAATATTTCAGCATTCATAAAGTGGATGGTGCGGTGTCCTGAACAAGCCAGGTTACTGAAAGAATTTGAAGACGATCATCTCTCAAAAGAAGACGAATGTGGAAACCATAATGAAGAAGGTATTTCCACACAGAAAATGTTCAGAGAGCATGCAGAGAGTTTGGCCCATGTCATTAGTGATCTGGGAAACCCCATCCTAGAAGACAGTGATGAGCTAGTGGCTTCAGATACATGTAATGCACTTGATGAATCAGTGGTGAAAAGAGTGTGAAATGCTTATGGGCTAGGACAAGATCGGTACGCCAAATATCACAAAGAAGTGACAGTAAACAGTACACGTTTAATTCACATGCCCATTAAAAAGAATGCCCTTCCTCTTTTCTGATTTCCAAGGGAGGGAGGGAGCAAGACAAAACAAGCAGAAAGATATCACTTGCTATTATCTCTCAATTGTATCTTGTAATGCAGCAAAAGGCGCAGTGACATGGGCACAATTTTCAAACGTGAGAGCCCCCCACCCCCCCACCCCACCCCACCCCCCTTCGATCTCTGATGGTGGGAAGATGCGTCGAGGAAAGAAGTCTGACTTTCTGAACATACTGGCTCAGGATACTCAAGGAGATCCTGCAGATTCTTTTCAGGTGAAGCTTCTTGATTGTTCTGCTGTGGTTCACTTTCTTTCCTGTGATGGTATTGTGACATTTGATGAATATGCTGACCGCATCTTTGTTCCATATATCATACAACATTTGGAAAACCCCAAAAGAGTTGATGTGGTGTTGGACAAACGCATCACCAGCGTCATTAAATAATCCACCGGGAAAAAGCATGGAAAAGGTGTTTGAAGGTTAATGGCAAAAACAAGCTACTAGGTAAATGGGATGATTTCTTACATGACCAAACCAACAAATAAGAACCTTTCACCTTTCTGACTGAGAGAATAGCCCACGTACAGTGTCTTGAAGGCAAGAAATCATTGTTACATCTCGTGACACAACCATCCTTGAAGGGAGCAACCATTCAATGACTCCATGTGACCATGAGGAGACTGACACCAGACTGATAGTTCATGTCCATGTTGCCATACTGCATGATTGGTTCAATTGTTTAGTGAATATTGTTGACAGAGATTTATTGGTAATCCTCACAGGCAAGTTCCATTATCTGACCAATTTAAATACAGACGTAGCCAGATGGAATGCCTTTGGCATGGACAAGCACTTTACACATCATCACATAAATGCCATATATGATGTCCCTACCTTGCCAGTCTTCCATAGCTTTACAGGATGTGATACAACATCTTCATTATTTAGGAAGGGCAAAAAATCTACATGGGCAGCGTGGAAGTGTTACCCTGATGCGACCAGCTCTGCTACATGGCACTTCACCCTTATATCAAACTAGATGCCAATTATCCATGCTTCCTATGGCTGGAATGTTTCCCTTTAGTCCTGTATGATAAGACAAGTGACTTGGAACATGTTGATGATGCAAGAAAGTCATTGTTCTGTCGGACAGCTCATAGAGATCATTCCCCTTGCCCAGGATGCACTACTGCAGCATTCCATGTGAGTTGTCTACCCAGCTAGGATATGGTGTACTAGCAAAAAGAGTGATCAACATACACCCACTCCAGAGGGTTGGAGCTGGACTCTTGACAAAAATACAGCCAGTGCTGGGTTCTTGTTTGGATTACTCTACCTGTGTACCCCAAGGCCTGCAGTGAACCACTTAAGTGATATTGCAAGGGTGAGGATGACTGTAGAGGTAAAGGCTGTCAATGCAAAACTGCTGCTGGAAGTGCACCGAACTATGCATTTATCACTTTGAAAAGTAAATCGTGTATGTCAGAAAAACACCAAGACTATTTGGTAGTAGTCTCTGATGTCATCAAAGCATTTTACCTGACATATAGCTGCACATACTTTGGTTTTATATCAGTGAAAACTGTTTAATGACTTTTTTCACTCTAATATTCACACCATCTCCGAATGATACCATATGAAACAGCAAATGTCCTTTTGATTTATTCTGTATCCTTTGCATTACTTCTAATATGATATCGAGAAAATGTCAACATAAGAAATGTGAAGGCATTCTCTAACATATAGCTCCACTTACTTATGTTTTACGTCAGTAAACCATACTGTGACTTAATTGACTTACAATTACACAATTACTGATTGCATATAAGAGAGCAAATGTCCTGTTGATTCACTTGGTGTTCTGTGCACTCTCTAATATTATTAACAAAACTGTCGACAATAGAAGTGTGATGAGCAAGATTTTATAGTGTTGATATGGCACTCGCACATAACTATCCCCATTGAATCATTCTTTTTAAGAATGGGGTTTTGGTCGAGTGGATATGTGCGTTTCCCATTTCAGCTAGGCGACTGGTGCCAAAGGTTGCAGGTTCGAGTTCCGCCCATTCCGAACATAGAATATAGTGTCTTCCCTGAGAATAAACTCAAATTTCAATCTATAATTTGAATGGTATCATTGAACTCTTTACCCCCACAAACTATAGGATAAGGCACCAAGATTAGGATTCTACCTTGATTTAAAGTACACTTATTGCCGCCATAACAGATCTTTAAAAAGTGGTTCCCATTAAAAATTTGAGCCTAACGCAATGTGTAACATGTGGAAAAAAATTGTTTTTTTGGCTGGAATGTCCACTTTATCTTGCTTAGCTGCCTGACGTTTCTGCCTACAGACGGATTTTGCAGGAAAATCATCCTCAATCTATAATTTGAATGGTATCATTGAATTCTTTACCCCCACATACTATAGGCTAAGGCACCAAGATTAGGATTCTACCTTGATTTAAAGTACACTTATTGCCGCCATAACAGATCTTTAAAAAGTGGTTCCCATTAAAAATTTGAGCCTAACGCAATGTGTAACATGTGGAAAAAAATTTGTTTTGTTGGCTGGAATGTCCACTTTATCTTGCTTAGCTGCCTGACTATTAGGAAGTTCGACCAAATCGAAATCTTTCTTTGGTACGCACTCCAACCAATCTCTTTGATGTATCCTTCTTCCCGCCCACAGTCAAACTTTAGAACAGCCTTCCTGTTCATGTACGAAATTCTGAAAATGTCAATGAGTTCAAATCTAGGCTCATTGAGAATATAAAGAAATGTAACAAATTATATTATCAGGGGGAAAGGAGAGTGAGAGTCCTTCACGCACGCTTGCGATGAAATATAGTACACTTCGGTCAGATTTATTCAATAGTGGTGTTGTAGACTCTCCAGGGTGTGCCTGTGGTACGGCGAACGAGGGTGCCTTTCATATTTTTTGTGAATTTGTGAAATATACATTCATCGTGACGCACTTCAAAATTCTGTCCTGCTCTCGCATCTTTTACTCTGTAAACACTTTTATTTGGATCTGAAACTGTACTTTCACAGAAAACGAAGATATCCTTAAAGCTGTTCATAGACACCTCATTCAAACAGATAGATTTGACACTTGATTATACGTGAGATTTAATGTTGTGTGTCAGTACATGCTTTAATACATTATTAGAGGGCCGACTCCAACCATCCTCTATCTGTGAGCACGTACCTTGTTGTGTTATTCTTTTAGTCGTTTGGCTTGTCACTCAATCTATCCTTGTCATTGTAGCATACTCTTTGCATCAGTCCTAAGTGTTGTCGATCGTCTTTAATTTCTCTTTCTTATGTGTGCAAGAAGGATTAATATAGGGCACCGCCCTGTTTCCTAATTGCCTCAATAAAATACGTAAATATTCAGTCAGATGTTGTGGAGGCGAAGTAGATGAAAAACTTTCATGGAGCACATTTTCAAGCAGGAATTCAAGCTGTTTTGTGGAATGATGCGAAGTAAAAGAGTCTTTTTAATGACACTGCATGTCATAAAAGAGTAACAGATTCAGCTATTGTGCACGAAAGTTACCTAATCTAATTTCCAAGTCATCCTAATCCCCAATATCTAAAAAAAAACACACTTCAACTGTTTAATATTCTCAGCACGATGCCAGCAACGCTTTGCGGAAAAAAGAAACAGATGCAATCGACCTTGCATACAGCAATGTAGGTATGGAAACTGATATTGCATGTTCAAATTATTTTTTTCTGACACATAAAAACATAATTTTAGTGTAGTCTGTGATTATGTTTATAGTGTACGTGTGTAACTAAGAATGCAGATGCAATCTTACAATAGTAAACAGTTACAATTTTACAATTGTCACAAATGTAAACTGGCTATCATTCAATATTTATTAAATATTTAAGCCCGTAACACACAGGCCGGAAAAAAGTTGGCGAGCTGTGTAATACGTATCTTCACGACGTGGTAACTGACCAAGAGAGGCTCAGCACATCAAGATAAGCGGCTTTTATATTTGTAGCCACTTGTTAATATTTTTCTTCTTCTTCTTCTTTTTTTTTTTTTTTTTTTTTTTTTTTTTTTTTTTTTTGTTTGTTTGTTTGTTTGTTTTTGTTTTTGTATTTTTCACTTACGAAATGTTCGACTATGGACTTTTAAAAATTCGAACGGTAAATTGTTAAGTGTTTGGTAAGGATCCTAAAGATAAAATATTTTGATAGTTGTGTATTCTCCTTACACATCTGTGAACAAACATAAAAAGGATTTTTTGTGATAACATATATCATACGTATGTTACAGTAGGCCTGTATATACTGAGAGAGAGAAATCAAAGATTGCTGATACGGATGTAATGCCGGCACTGTAATATGCTTTCTTTGGATGGACGGTAAATAGTCAACAGTCCGTTTATGTATCACTCTAAACTTGCAATTTGCGGGCATATTGCCATGAACGAAGGTTCACACTAATGCAATGATAATGTAATTGACCAGTTACATTTTCCATTTAAGACCGAACAGTTTGACGCATGCCGAAGTCAAGATGGTCCTTGTCAAGTCAAACGTGCCTGTCTAGCATATGACGTAATCGTGGATTCGTATCTAAGACGTCAAATACTCAAGTGTAATAAAGTGCTCAAAATGCAAGAGATGCAAAGATACTGCTGCCAATTTCTCAGCTTCCATCTGTTGTATCTCATACCCTTGACATTATGCGATCAAAACAACTGCGCGAATATTAAGAAAGCCCTCCTATTGGTTTGCCTGAAGATAAGTCATAATAAGCATTTTAAAGGAAACGACAATAAATATAACATATTACATTTACAAATTGATGGCTTTGAGATACGCTATGAGAAATTTTATTTGGCTTTTTTCTCCAGTCAGACATGGGCATTTTGAGCTTTTCAGAAAGTTCTCTGGTAATCCTGTCGTCTGAATGCCGCTCTAAACAAAGGTTCCATCGCTTTGATTTAAGCTATGTAAGAAGTACTGTGGAGGGATTTTCTCTTCAAGAAAAATGTAAAACGCCACAATTTCACCTTACTTTTATCAAAACTGTAGCCCTCCAATTTTAGTTTATTTATCGGTAAAATAAATAGATCAATGATTCGTGTTTGTGCTACTGACTCAGACCATACGTCTCATGTTTGGTAATAGAATTATCTAGACAGTCAATAACAGGCGCGCATACATGTTGCGCAGTGCACAGAGAAACGAGCTGAAAAAATGCAATACGAGTATTGATAACTATTGTCACAGCGTGAGCTACTGAAGTTTAACCCTTTCCCCCTTGAATTAAGACTCAGTCAACAGCTTTCCTCGACATGGGTTATGCCGAGGAAAGCTGTTGACCTGGGTCATGATGTCTTGACAAGTCTCATCTTCAATTCTCAGTCAAATTGCTTTTCATTGATGTTGAAATCAGTTGAAAACTCTGAAGCAGACGACATTTGACTACCAGCCGGTTTTGGTCGGTTTAAGGGGAAAGGGTTAAGTAAGATGTGGATAAACATATATATTTCGAACTTCTGGTAAATTTTGTCCAAACGGAGTTGTCATTTCAATGTATTAACATACCCACTCTCTTTCTGATATACGCTATCATTTATAAAGTACATATGTCACAGAACCATTATTTTAGCCGTTGCGTACGGCTCGTCCAACATTGGGAAATACTTATGTATGTACAATACGTGCCTACTTCTGAGCAAAAGGATATTGGGATATATTTCTGTTTGGTAATCATATTTCCATTGTCCCCTAGCCTATGATACTTGCTATATGAAGTTGTTTACTTGTGAAATGGAACTATTACTGAAATAATAATAATAATAATAATAATAATAATAATAATAATAATAATAATAATAATAATGATAATAATAATAATAATGATAATAATAATAATAATAATAATAATAATGATGATGATGATGATGATGATGATGATGATGATGATGATGATGATGATGATAATAAGGAATGTTGTGCCGAATAGTCATTGCTAAATATTTTAGCGTGAATCATGCACAACGGCCCAAGTGCCAATATAGATTCCTGCAAAGTGAGCAACATGAAATGAAAACGTGGCCACATTTCCACCAGTTCTTTGTAAGCGGTCCGTTCTTGTGACGCACTGAGATAAAATGGACAAATGTGTGTAGTTTTACTATTTGAATAACTTCTCATATCAAGTACCGTAGCCACAGCCTGTTTTCTTTCGCTTTGGGAATCTGGGATGTTTAAGGCCGTGTGGAGTCATTTTACCCGACTATCCGGCAACTCCGACACTTTTTGGTGTCTCCAAGTCTTTCCAAATGGTATGTTAATAAGAGTATAAGGAGGCTTTATCGAAGTCCTGGTGTTTAATTTCCACTCTACAGAGGTGTACGACACACGGCAGATTGAGCGAATACAACAGTGATCTGCTGGGATCTTTTCCAGAAGACTCCGCGTCTAGACTGGTTGTCTTGCCAAGTGTAGATGCCATGCAAAATGTCGCTATGGGTGAACTTAGGTTGTAGATTTTAATGTCTTCACCAAACACTTTAAAGATAATAAGAATAGAGAAACTAATAAGTGTACTGTTCCAAATAAAGCCAACATTTGCCGAGACGAGAGAAAAGGAAGCGACTGGATACTCACCCCACTAAATGTTTTAAATTTGCATGCTTTGTGTTCTTAAGGGATTGGCCAAAGTGCAATGAATAAAAGAAAACCTTGTGATTCAAATGTTGGGTTGCCATTCTGGGAATTGACTAAGTGAACAGCTTTAGTCCGGCCTATTAGGCTAGCACTTGCGTCGCCGTTATGTCCTCCTAGACTGCGCAAATGGCCACAATTAGATGGTCACAAATTGCAGCGTGACCCGGCTCTGTCACCACCAATTTGTATTTCCTAATTATAAGACTTTCTCTCCCGGCTTCACCATACTCCACCTGGGCGGCCCTCCTTTCATCTCCACCATTTTGACACCTTGTAGCTGTGTCTTTGCTGATTTGATTACCCCGATGCTATACTTTTGTAATTGCGGACCCGCAAGTGGACCCTCTTCGCCACCTCCCCCTCAGTTTACAGGAAACATTGCAGAACTTTGTAACTTCACAGACACATTTTGATCTATATTTATGCTTTTCTGCCTGTTACTTCTTACTCTCCAATTTGAAAATATTTTATGTGTGGTACATTTTATGCTCTTCGACATATGTAGGTTTTATTTGATCTTAGTAAGAGCATGTACAGTAACAAAAAACTTGTTTTTTAAGCGTCGGAGTCAGAAGAGAAACTTGGCTCTTGTATACAAATTTCACAAAGAGAGAAGTGTTCTTTTGACTGTTTTTTTAGCACATGGTATCTACGTACAAAAAATTTACAAATTTGCATGATCATGTGATTTTCCATAATCACGAGTTTGTTCATTTTGGAATCTCAGTTGCTCCAAGTCTGAAACGAATGGTTTTCACCTTGAAAGGTTTTTTCTTTCTCTGATTAAGGATACTTCTATTTAGCACAGGTGTCCACAAAACAGGCCATAAAACACAATGAACTAAAAATAAGTCCAACAAAAAATAACATTATTGAAAAATACATTAAGTGGAAAAGTGGTTTTTGTCATTGCCATTTACGTCACTTATCTTGTGTTTATACCGCAATTGTGAACGTACAATTTTCCTAATATTTCAGTTGTGCTTTGTCAGGACCGTTTGATGTTGGAAATTTGACATCTCACATTGTGATGCCACTTCATGTACTTTTCAAAAATGTATGCTTTGTGGGACTTATTTTTAGTTTATTGTGTTTTGTGGCCTATTTTGTGCACACCCCTGCTCAGCAGAAGTATATAAAAGGGTATTTTGGGATACCTACAAGTTTCATTTCTCTATGGACAATGGATTTGACGAGTGTCATTAAATAGAAAAGTCTTTTTTTCGTAAACACCTATCGTACTCCTGATTCGGCCACCAACCACCAGCCTCTGTCTGAGATATATTTGTTTTTGTATGTGGTACCAGCACTACCTAACCAAAAACCAAAACCAAAAGAGGAACAAAAGAAACAAATCAAACACATAAACAAACACAAGGCAGCTCTTTTTTCTTTTCTTTTTATTTACTAAATTTTGGGCCATAAAATTTTGTGAAATAAGAAGAAGAAGAAGAAGAAGAAGAAGAAGAAGAAGAAGAAGAAGAAGAAGAAGAAGAAGAAGAAGAAGAAGAAGAAGCAGAAGAAGAGAAGAACAAGAAAAAGAAGAAGCAGATGCATATATTTTACATGGATTGCGAAGAAGCCCAAATCTGTGTTAATCACTCTCCATGGCACAGATGTTGCCATATACTTTCCTGTGCTAACCTTCCACTCAAGGATGAAGTAGAAGAAATTAATGAATGACCATAAAAATAATTCATTGATTAACTTGATGAACGGGGCAGGTCAGAACGGAGCAAATCAGAGCACAGCAGAACAGAACTGACCAGTACAGAGCAGAGCAGAACAGACTAAAATCCCTGGCACAATTTGTTCTGGAAACATTTCGGAGATTCAGTGGTGAGTGTGAAGGGAAGAATAGTTTGAGAATCTGAAAGGATTCCCCATACCAAAGTGGCAAGGACGCCAATTGGTTCAGTTGTATTCTGACCACAAAAGAGTGAACTCTTAAGATTCATTGTACGGCGAAGTGATTGCACGGGACCAGCACATGTCATCATTGATTGGACATGCTGCTAGTCTCTTGAAGAGGGCAGCGTCCCATCGTATATTCAGAGATCATTCCCAGCCATCGTGATAGCAGAGAGCAAGTTTTGATAGTAAGAGTTGATCAAATCAGGCTGTGGTCAAACCACAATTAAGAGAAATATTAAACCCTTTCTCTGGTCTTCCGTCCGTCTTCTGTTGATGTTTTATCCTTATTTACTTGTGGCAGCGTTTTTACAATCTACGTTAAATGCATGCACTGAGAAGCGACCCTTGATTCTCTCAAATGAGCATTTGTTAGTAAATGTACATGCGCAAATGCTACAAGAGAACTGATACATTTTCTTCCGTTGATGTTTATTTTAAAGACAATTATTTGATATATATATATATATATATATATATATATATATATATATATATATATATATATATATATATATATATATATATATATATACATATATATATATACAGACAGACAGACAGACAGAGAAAGAGAGAAAGAGAGCGTGTGTCTTCATCTACTGGATGAATGCACGTCACTTGTACTCCAGGCTGTGCATGAAATATCTGTATGGTTGCTTGGCTGTTGATTGATAAAAACTGACAAGGTAGCAGTGCCCGCACACACACACACACACACACACACACACACACACACACACACACAGAGGGAGAGAGGCACACATACAACAGAGAATGGAACACTAACAACTTTCTGTCGACATACAACATACGGGTAAAAGGCTCCGAAACATGTTGAGTAGTTACCCGCTGAAGACCCTTTAATTTATTTGGGCTGATACAGCCTATGTCAAAATTTTACAGAGGAACGTGTGCAATATAGACTATAGTAATTCCATATGTATACAGGTTAGACAGGGACAGGTTAGCTTATGGAGAGTAAAGAGTTCGAACTGCGGAATAGGATATTGACTACTAGGAAGTGGTTTTGGGCAAAAAGACACAAATACAATACTGTAGGTTTGGATTGTACATATGTACATACATACAGTTATATGTGTGCATATGTATATATATATATATATATATATATATATATATATATATATATATATATATATATATATATATATATATATATGTGTGTGTGTGTGTGTGTGTGTGTTTGTGTGTGTGTGTGTGTACTCATGTGTTGGATATACATAGTTTTGGATCATTAACGATGAGCTGATACACGCACAGACCTGTATATATATATATATATATATATATATATATATATATATATATATATATATATATATATATATATATATATATATATATATATATATATATATATATATATATATATACATGATAACCCAGGGAACATAAAGACTAAAGCGGTCTTTGTGTGGTTTCGAACCTCTTAACTTTTGTGCTTTGGAGACGAAAATCTTTATAAGAATCAAGTGTAATGTTTCATAATGAAAACACCAATTGTGTGGTTTCATAAATATCAGTACCAGTACTTTCATACATTGAGCTTAAATGTTGGGTTCCAGTGGAATAAAAAGAAAAAAGGTTACCATCTTTTTTATTCGTGTATATACACACACACACACACACACATATATATATATATGTGTGTGTGTGTGTGTGTGTGTGTATATATATATATATATATATATATATATATATATATATATATATATATATATATATATATATATGTCATATTCAGATAAAAAAAAAATAAACATAAACTGCAACTGCATAAAATGTTTGTGTCATAATATTCGTTGTGAACCAACATCCCAACATAACATTTAGTTTTTGTGCCAAACTTAACGAGGTTTAATGATTATCTCAAAAGTGTACTATCTTATTGATACCAATCTGTTGACGCACATGCTTTCACACATTTCATATATAAGATTTTATAAGATATGTAGACCTATCTCCTCTCTAGTAAAGATGTGATAACGGAACCCTCTAAAACATCTACCCATTTCATATGGGACAATCATAAATTCACTAATTTACTATTCTATTTTGTAATTGCTGGTCTTTAATTAATTACAGGTGTATCGAATCTCAGCAGACACTGTTTAAAAACTAAGGATACACTTAATAAATGACACTTTATTTTCAATTTAAGTTTCAAATCTATAGATTCACTTTACAAATGATACTTTATGTTCGAATTAAATTAAGACATTGCCTATTTGATAAGGTAATGACTGTATTATTAGACAACTGGTTACCATGATTGCCTCCTAAATTCCTTTTGCAATCTTTAATCGGAATAGTGCATTTGTATTTATGATAACCTTCACTGCTTTCCATTCACCTTTGATGACGCTCATGTCTGCAAGTATAGCCCAAATTGATGCCAATTTAAAACAATAAATTACGTTTCTGTATTTGTAGAATTGTTTTCTGATATGCTCTGTGTGTGGTTTTATGTTTCAGTTTGCGATTTATTGCTTCATTTAGGATCGTTCATGCTTGTGAAAACTAGATCACGCCTTTCGGTTGGCGATGGATTGGATTGCTTACCATCTGCATTCTATCGCTTCAGAATCACTAGCAGCAATGATAATTTATCTCCTACATTTTGGCTCATTCTGTAATTAGCACCATCAAGTTAAAATTTTGAAGCAGGTATTGTCCATCAGTATTGGCAAAAAATATGTATTACTCACTTTTTAAGCTAACTCATTTTTGGAGACAAGGTACTAGTAGTATATGTACTTTCCAATCAACCAGAAAGCCAAAAGAATATTATTTTTATGGCCGCATTTCGTTCAGTTTTAAGACTGATGATCTTCAGTCATTCCAGAAACAGAAAGTAAAAAATAAATACGATTACCAGGTTAAGAGCACCACTTGCACTATGAAAAGAAATAGACTTGAAAATATTTGACTTTCTATGATATTACAGTTAGTGTGTGTTGGGCACTGATTTACCATTTCTCCTTTGTTCAAATAATTTTTTATATACAGGGAAACATTCAGAATAAAGAAACACTGAGCATGCATATAACATTGAATTTTTGATGGCTTAATCAAACTAAATCACATTAATAATAAACATGAGAGCAGTTCCTCTTACAGATGTCTTTAACTATTCAACTATTTGCACGTGTTTTATTGTCGATGATGTTCCTCGGTTTGTGGATTCTTTTTCCCTGATCATGAATGCATTTTTTTTTCTTTCTTTTCTTTTCTTTTTTTTTTTTTTTTTTTTGCAGAGGCGAATATACATACTGGCATTGGTTCGATACGTTTAGCAATGGAGTTTGTAAAACTCTAACGACCACATATTCAGTTAGAGAAGTGTATGCAGTAATGATGAGCGGGTTGTGTTACGGAAATGACACAAAATAAAGCAGAAAACTTAGT
The DNA here is from genome assembly GCA_964020975.1 of Hermodice carunculata. Taxonomy (NCBI): domain Eukaryota; kingdom Metazoa; phylum Annelida; class Polychaeta; order Eunicida; family Amphinomidae; genus Hermodice; species Hermodice carunculata. The sequence continues at coordinate 73,266,792 of OZ026625.1, forward strand.
TGTTTCCCACACTTCACCAGTGGCTTTTGTGCCAACAACTTTGTGTGTGTCTTTTTGCCGAACAATGCTAGCCAGGCTGTATTGGTGGGACCATGGCCCCCCATTGTGCTTGGCTTACCATAAAGCACGAACCTGGTATAAAGTCAGCTCAACTGACCTCACAGAAACCTCATACTTTGTGCGCTTCCCGTGCTGATCTCTCAGTCAATAATTCCATCCTGTCGCGCAGAGAGTCAAGGAGCAGCAGAGGGCTTTTCAAGCAAGCGTCAAAGTGAACAAGTACATTGCTGGATTTGCCTTTTCCGTGTGGTGTTCGTCTCAGTCCATGTCATAGAATGGCATCCCCGCCCATCAACAGTCGCTGTCCTTGTTGGGGGTTTAGTTTTGCTTTGGTGCATATTTTTGGTTGATGACCCTTTTGCCTATTTTGCAATCTTGATTTTAATCATTGCATCATTTTTTATGCGCCTCAATGTTAAACTTGAAATCAAAAAAGAGTTAAGCATGCTTCATGTCGGTGTTTTACGACATTTATTTTTATTGATGATAATAAATTGATCTCAAGGTGCCAGGCTGGGACATTAGTATCATAAGTACATATAATACAAACAGATCAGGGAAAAATACATCATATAAATTGTATAAAAGCTAACAAGTTCCGCAACATTGTTTGAAATAAAACAAAATTGAAGGGCCCTGACCAACATTGACGCTAAGATGTGCCCATGTCCGAAGGTCGAAAAAATATTTCATGGTAAAAAAGGTATCCCAAATAGCCTACAACTCCATCCGTGGAGCTTGATTCATTGTTATAAGAAAAGGCTGTTGTATGTGCGGGTGGACTAGAATCACGAAAGAAATGAAAATGGGACTTTTCTTATAATAGCAAATATCATAAAATCATGTAGTGATCGCTTGCAGATGTAAACATATTGAGATAGCTTTATCTGATTGTGCAAGTGTAAAATAAAGGATAATCCTGTAATATGGCACATATCCCACGCCCTGGGTGTCCTAACTCTCAAAAGAATGATAAAAGAGCTACGTTTTTTTTCTTTCTTTCTTTTTTGAAAGACATAAAATTAGCAGCAAATCTGCTTTGAAAGACGCTAAGCTAGAGACTATTTTATCTGCTGACATATCACAGTGGCGGCCAGACGGCTGTGCACCCAGGCGAATCATTCATCTTTGAAGCCACCTTTCTCAAAGCCTGTGGGAACAACAAGGAAATTAAGAGGTTCAGTGCTCAAATATCTTTTTATTTATTCCTCGTCAAAGTGTGGCTTGTTCTGTATTGTCTACTGCAATTTGTGATTGTGTATTTCGTCCCCAGGTGTGACTTTAGATTAGATTTGCTTGGCCAGGCGGAGCAGCCTGGCTTCCTGCAGTCCTAGTTAGTAGGCACCGCCGCGGACTGCAGGCAGCCGTGGGAGCGCCGTGGACTCATGCGAGCTGACAGCAGACGAGCGCCCGCACTTAGTATGGAGCTCAGGTAGCGTAGGGAATGAAACCAAATATTCACCCGGGTATTGTAGAGCGCTCGTCATAAATGTAACATACATCTTTGCTGTATAAAGGCTATTTGGCTCTTTAATCAAGCAGAGAAATGATGGTTTTTAGCTTCATAAAATTGCATTACATAAATTACATAGAGACGAGTGTATAATAAATCTTACGTCTGCCTCACTCGGCGATGCGTCAGGCGTGCTCGTATGGCCGTAGAAAGCATATCCTTTTCCATTCATGGTAGAATGGCAGAAAATACAAGAAGCGGAACACTTTTTCCAGCACAAATAATAGAATTATGGATTTAGCTTTTGATACAATAATTACATTCACTTTGTTTCTGTAGCATTTTGCCAGACAATTGTAGTCAGTGAAGCGCGTGCTGCTCAAGTCTGCGCTTTTTGTCCGGGAAGCGTACAGGCCTGAAAGCCCTCATAAACTTGCCGGATCACGTTGGCAGTTAAAATGATGGAAATTTTCGGTCAGACTAAGGAAATTATCCTTTTCTGTGAGACATTATACGTTTATGGGGCCTAATGCGCTTTCCACCTGAGCTCCGGGCCTTTCTAGCAAATTGTTTTGCAGTCTATAATAGTAGTGTGTCAAAGCCAATGCGGCTACAAATAATCTACAGGCGCAGTCCATCAACGCTATAAATTTGTTTCAGTGTTCGCATTCTTAAAACATAATATCGTTCAACTGATGCCATTAGAGTGCATTAAATTATACTTCCAATTGACATGTAGCAAAATTTGCCAATTAGATCTAACATTAAAAGCCTTTAACGGCAAGTGCAACGCTAAAGATGGAGCGCCTATTCAGCTGAAGCGTGAAGTGGGCAGATTGAGTTAGCGCATACAAAGAAGTGCACGATCTCCACTCACAAAGGCTCATTATCCGCCCTGTTTTCAAATGTTTATTTCATCATTGGAAGCCGGCATACTGCTGAGGGTCGTGGCGGAGGTGTACATAGTCTTTGTGTCTCAATCAGGCTCCGCATGCACTGCTAATGCGGTTAATAAAGATCCCCGTAATTAGCTTATTCTCCTCTCTGAGGCCTCCAGAAAAGGTTATTTCAATGTTATTGCAGCACTGAAACAAGAAGTGAAAAGGATAAAACATCATTTGAAAAGAGTGAGCTTATTGTAAATTTTATTGTACACAGTATGTAAGTGATATAAGCAAGCAGGAGATCAGACGACGCAGCGAGTCGGCGATCGATCCTTCCGCCCACTCCCCGGACTCTACACTGGCTTCCTCACTGGACAGTCTGTTGTGGCAACAGGGAGCGCCTGCCTAGTAGACTGATCTGGACAGTGTCCATTGGCCTCTGAGGCCAGTATCTGACCAGGCCAGTTACTGGAACCACGAAAACCTGGCGCTAATCCCTGTATGTCTTGATGGCTGTCGGCAGAAGTCCGTATTGCAGTTTTGTTTTAGAAAAGTAAAGCAGTAGATTTTCCACCATATATTTTACCAGCATAATTACACTGACTTTTTAATCTTCTAGCTTGGCCTAAACTGCACACAGTTCAAGCAAACCAAGGTTTCGGTGTCAGTCATCTTGAGAGTTTCGTGACCAATGTGGTATTGACAACAGTTACATTAAAAAGTTTGCAATAAGTTAAATTCGTGCAAAATAAACTTAGATAAAGATCAAATGTATCTGTGTCATCAGCTAAGAATTCAAGATGATTCTCGCTTTGCTTCGTTCCAGTCATTACACCAAAACAGGTAAGATTTTTTTTCGTTTTATCAGTACGCTCATTCCCTCCTACTCTCATATGAAGAATCAGTCATTTGACACATTTACATCAACTCAGCCAATGTCGGTAAAACCTCACGTGTTGTAACCCGAAAAGGGATTTTGAGAATGGAACACTCCAAATATTATTTTGAGTATGAGTCACTTAAAAAATTAATTTCAAAACCCGGATGCACATTTCCCGAGAACCAGTCAAGCGGACACATTTATTTCAGTCACTAACACTTTGCTGGTTCTGTGTATGTCTTTTCATATATACCTCTATACCTTGGGATCTCAATTTCGCACTTTTGTCCATAGTTCCATAGATTACACGGATAATTATTTCAAATTATTCTGTCCATGTCACTATTTACATTGTCTACCCGTGGATCTATTTTTTTTCTTTTTTCAATTTCAATTTGGCATAAGTCTGGTGATTGCCTAAGAGTGCGAAAATCTAGGTACGAGGTTCGCTAGAATATAATTGCGCTGGAGGAGGAATATGACTGATGTGTTGTTGAAGACCATGGATGAACATACGAGGAATCATGGGTCTTTGTGGTGGAAGCGAGGCTCCGTGCCGGAAGTACATGGCGTCCATGTTAGACATGATGCCAGCGTGTGGCAAGTAGGAGGCCCAATAAGGATTGCTCTGCAACATTCTCTGTACGGCTGCATAGTTGCCAGCTTCTGCCAGTAACTCCAGCCCTACCGCCGTCTGGCGCTTCCACTTGGTCCTGCAACACATAAGACAATACCTTTCATTTATTTATTTGCGCACATGCGTGCCTCTCTCTTTAATATCAGTGAAGTTCCAAAAGGACTTCCAGACACATCAAGATGTGCTTTCAGAGATGTGTTCAAATATTTTATTGCAAATGTATCCACTATAAGGATTATAACACGACTACATGTACAAATTTGTGTATAATACACAAAGTCAACACCATGCCACACAATATGATATAATGGGAGTATACCTATGTAATTAGATGGAATGTTCAAGGCCTGCATAATTTATGGAAACAAGGTAATAATATTAACTTTCTGTTGCATGCGCTGTTTCATAAGAAATGGTTCTAGGGGGCCCACACACTCAAGTAACTCCAATAATCCTGTCTAGGTAGTATAAGACTTGAAGCATTTTCTAATAAATTGTATATGGAAGCCATAAAGATAAATCAGTCTGAGTTTAGACTGTTTTTTATGAGACGCTATGTATAAATCTAATCAGGTGTGCAGTCTGAGGTGAGGTTAGCTGAGATCAACGGTCAAAGCTGGCACAGGATGTACCAAGTTAGTTCACTGATTGAAGCTTTCTCTTCATTTCCACCATTACCTGTGCCAGACGATTTGTGTTAGACAAACACTGTTCCAAGTGCCTGGGCCCGTGATGAATGGCCGGCGTACGATGCAGGCCTGTATGTGCTTGTGACCCTGCATTTAGGGCAACAAGAGAGACTTTCATCCCCTCTCCTCAGCCTGTACTTGTGACCGTACAACAATGATAATTATCTCCCGCATGGGGTAACATTTGTCATCCTAGCTTAATACAAGAGGGGCATTATTTATTAAAATGTATACTAAAATCAATTAATATTATAATATTTCCTAGAGAGACACTGTTGAATCCCCACTCCCTCCTCCACATTGACATAAAGCTGACTTATCCGGCACTCTTCACTGTAAGTCATTCTAACCCCATTGCAGCCACACCCATGTATTGTCATATAAGCAATGGCTTCTCGTCCCTAGCTTTGGTGGGAGTTAAAGCAAATTTGTCAATCTGGTACATACTTTATACTTTTCTGTTTGTTCCCTAGATGTCTGCCACGTGATGTATTTGCTCGTCCTCTGATGCCCGATTGATTGGTATTTTTTAAGCACGCCTATTTTTCCTAACTTATTGGTGTCGTTTGAAGAAACAAATAAGTACACCCTGATGATAAATACAAATACCAGCATGCTCAACCTTTCATGATATTCCAGGACGTTAATATCCTCCGTTCATATTACAGAGCCCATGTTTAATACTAATTTTAAAATTAAAGTTTTTCCCGCTTTTTCTTTGATCGACAGAGCACTCGTACAAGTTTATGGACAGGCTTTATAACAGTATTTGGTTGACTCGTTCACAGCCATACCCCAACGTCACTGCTGGTCCGCTGCAAACTGGCATCCCTGCTTGGTGGGGGCGGGGAGGGGAGAGAGAGCCTCCGACTATGGCTTCAATATGATCATCTTAGTCACTGAGCCTTATACATGATAGAAATGTGTAAACATATATTCTACGTCTTCAAACAAGCATTTTCATATATAAAGATACAAATTATGAGTCACCCCCCCCCCCACACACACACACACATTTTAGGTCCCATCTTAACATTGACGCTGCCTTTTAGGGGGAGAAATCCGGTCTTATTGTGCCCTAATATTGGATCTATTCACTGTGAAATTAAGGAACGGTATTAGTGCACGGCTTGTTACGGAAAAGACCGGCCGGCAATAACCTATCACCTGGAACAGCTTTCGATAAAGTTGAAATCTTCGCTGCTATGTCATCCCCGTGGTAAGTTAGTCCACTAACCAAAATATTTCTTACCTGAAGATAACCATTACAACAAGCTTTTTTTTAAATACCTGTTTACACTTTCGCGTTATTTTACCATTTTCCCTTGATCCTAACTTGTTGTTAACATATTGGAATTTTCACGGAGAAGTTTTTATCGGAGCAAATGTGAAAAAATTAATATTTCAACGATTGTCTTTTCCAAAGTGCATCATGCGCAGTCTTTTTTTTACCAGCTTGTGATTTATACAGACACTATTCATAACGTTTAGTCGAATTTCGGAAATTAATTGGCAGACAAGTATTGCGCTCCTTCAGTACCTGTTTACTAGTACACCGCCAAACCAGTCCTCTGCTTAAAAAAAAACAAAACATGAAAATACCGTACACTTTTAAATAACGGAAATTGCGTTTTGAAGTAATAATTACAGAGCGTGATCTCCCGGCTGCTTGGCTGCTACTCCGATCATTTGGAAAAGGGTGTATGATTAAAATAGTTTACAAGCACTATGAATATAAACAAGAGGCAGACTGGATTGCCTGCAACATTTTTGCATCTTTCAAAGGGTCAATTACGATGTTTTAAATATATCAGCTACTGCTAAAGAAAAACACTGAATGGCCAAAGGGCATTTTCCAATCACATCAACACTTCAATAGGAGGGTTGCTTATCTCTAAATACAGATAAACGCTTTAAATTGAATACCAGTTAAGTTTGCATATATTCTGATAACATCCATGTAGATTTAAATTGCTGGAGGATGTACACTACTAATATTAAGACCCGTCTCAACGCGTCAAAACACCGAACTGTAACTACACCCCACCCCCCGGCTCTGCTGAATGGCGGAAAGCGGAGTGCTGTTGTTCGTTTACTGCAGAAGATTCAAGTAACCATTGTTTTGCTAATCGCTATCTGCATAGCTTGAGTGGCATCGCATTGTTAAGAAAAGCCAACTGTATGTCCTACAGGCTACTCTTAGCTGATAAAGACTGGTGCTGATAAAACCTTTTCTAAGTGTTGCATGGCAATCTGACGGGGCTCTGGCTGGAGGCGCTCCTCAAGATGGCAACGCAGACAATCACTGTGCGCAAAACAATACGCTATGTGGAATCATTCTTAAATATATTTTCCAGTGAGTAGGTGAGAACTGCTGGTAGCAATAAGGACGCTTAACTTAAAATGATCTACTAGAGCATCTAATAAGGAATCCTTATAATATACGTGATAACGGAGTTTTGATATAGAAGGGTAGACGTATGGCCTTTTCTTAAAATATCGTGGATATTGCTCAATTTTCACGTCACTCATGGTGGACAAATTCCACTAGTCAAAAACAAACAATAAACAATCTTGAAGAAATCTCTTTACCAAGATTTTCTGGCATACAATTACACAAGTCTTCAGCCAGTCTTCCTGAATTTGAACAAACACATTTCTCCAACAATTGGAAACACGATAAACTTCTAGCCCGCAAGGAAAAACAAACATTCTTTGAGGGAAAGGAATAATTCATGATATGCACAGTGTTTAGCTATAACAATTAATTGTGATTAAATCAGCATTCCTTTTTCTCAGCATATCTTCTGTTAACTGCCACAACAATCAACAAACGATTAATGTAACCAGATTTTTATGTATATATATATATATATATATATATATATATATATATATATATATATATATATATATATATATATTTATATATATATATTGTGTGTGTGTGTGTGTGTGTGTGTGTGTGTGTGTGTGTGCAATCGCACATAAATAATTCCTAAATACATTAACGACACGGAATTCTATTTTCTTTTTGTGGGAAAGTTGGCGCAAAAATTGGGTCTCACGTGAACAAAAGAAGACGCACATTAAATGCATTGCAAACAAGTAGATTCGGAAGTTCACTGCTCAATTTAAATTTGAGCGAATTACAATTGGTACTGCTTTCTCTTCATTTTTGAAGAGGTTGATTTGTGTTGCTTGAACAAGCGTACGAATATGCACAAGAAGTACATATAAAAATGCACAGGAAGGTTGCCTCTGTATAAAAAAAAATCATAGGTGTTTGAGTGTTTGTTGCATAAAAGGAGGACTTTGAATGCCAGCAGATTTTTGCAGCTAGCAGGTGGCCAAGCACCTTGTATATCTGTCTTCTTGCCGTTTCAGTCAATGTGCGATCCGCGCAAAGCGAGCTTGTGTAGCGAATAAATTGACATTACAGTATCATAGGAGAAGATTTGCATGAATCGGATGAGAATGTAAATGTTGTCAATTATTCATGAGCTGGGATTACATGGAATCCACATTATACAGACCAGTAAGAGCCTGCAAACAGAGTCCAATTGACTCAGAGCACAGAAGACAGCGTCGGAGCATTGAACAAGCATTGTTTGGCCATTACAATGTACAGAGATAATGACATCTCTCAAGGCGCTCTCACAGACCACCGAGCACCACCACTTGGGTCTTGTGTTACCTTTCCATTAGGTACTGGCCTCTCTTGTCTAACTATTGTTTCACTATTACGGGTAAATCAAGCGTCACTTTCATGTCTCTGTGCAGTGTGACTCGAGGGCACTTGATCCACATTACAGCAAAACAAAACTTAATGATTGGTGCAAACAGAGCGGTCTCTTTAGGTGCCACAAATCGTGTCTTCGTGATGAAATCCACTTGCGTGGCAATGAAAAAACTTGCAACGAGACCGAAAGTTACAGGAGTCAACATACAGTTAGCGTACCTTGAGTATACAGTGGCAGAAATCACATCCAGTGTCAACACGCTCTCACCTACAGACAACAATAAAGCCACATATGGCCCCTAATTAAATGCTTCGTTAGGGTGTCTAATTAAATGCTTTCATAATTTTCAAACGTGGATAACTTGGGATACAGAGTATCCTGACCGCCCAGTCAATAAGAGACAACGTAGCCCAGGGGCCTACAATATTGCGTATTGGGTAACATTCTGCTAGAAAGAACTGCCTAACACAATAAGCCCACCGATCAGCTTCACAAAAGCAAGTTTAGCTATTAAAACTTTGAGTTATAATTCCAATAATTGCGTTAAAATTGGTGTCTATGGGCAGGACAGATGGCTTTCACCGCCAGTGGTCATGAATGCCAAGCGAGATGTTAAACGCCGCCACATTCGCTTCTCACCACACATGAAACAGTCATCACTTCAGATCCATCAAAAACTGTTCCAGTATTATCACAAATACCGTGGCTGAAGAAGGCTTGATCTTCGTAAAACAAACATACAGTGAATAACAGTGCCAACATGTTTTAATCCTTTCCTGCTTAAATCCGCCAAAGCGCCCGGATGTGAAATGTCGTCTGCTACAGTGGTTCAACTTCAATGTTTCGTTATTAGAAAACATTTTGAATTAAAATTGTGACAGTTCCCATCAAGATAGCATGCTTAAGGTCAACAAATTTCCTTGGCGAGCGTTGGATGTACCCAATCCTCCCGCAGGGAAAGCCAGTAGGTTTGTCCCATTTTGACCAGGACAGGATTAATCTCGCCTTGGGGACACACGATTTCGATTGACTGATTTAAACGTATTTTCTTTCCAACGGAAAATGGATTGGAAAAAAGTGACAGCACCTATGTTAACTGCTCTCCGTAATAAATACACATACACAGCGTTACTTGACCTATCCAAGAGACAGACGGCAGTACTAGTAAAAACAGAGATATTACATTCAACATGATAATAAATAAGCAAATAATAAGTTTGCGCCGTATCTGAGTAAATTTACGTGGTTATATATATATATATATATATATATATATATATATATATATATATATATATATATATATACATATATATATATATATATATATATATATATATATATATATATATATATATATATATATATACATATTACACTCATAAAAGTAAAAAATGAAACGGGAAAATATCACATATGTAAGACACATCCGATCCATTTTGATTTATAATTTAATGTATTTCAATGTTCTCTGTGTCCATTGTTAGTTAACCTAGTTCTGTTTTCTTCCTTCATCATTGTTGTAGGAGTAAAATCATTTCCTCGATAAATTATTATTGATTCATTATATAGCTTTATGTGTTAATTAAAATATATTTTTTTATGCTTGGAATCATATGACGGGTTAAGTATAGCCATGAAGTAAGTATCGATCATTTTCATTAGTTCGATACATTCCTTACACAAACACTTATATTTTATGGTAATCTGACAAAAAGGTGACACTTTATACACACTTAATTATGTTTGTCTTTCTCGTTGTTGTGGATGCTATACTTTTCAAAGCTCTGCAAAATAAATCCAGGTAGCAACTTGGTTTCTATACAAAATGAATAAGACCAGATGAAAATTTACAAAAATGCTCCAAACATAACAGAAGTGAAAGATCACACACTTATCACTCAAAGTGCTGAAATATTTCCGCGCGAACAAACCTTAATATTTTACCTTCATGAGCACACACGGAGAGATCAGAGTGTGTTAAACTAGCACGCATCTCTCTATGGCGGTAATTTGCTAACTGCCATTAAATTAAGATTCAGCTCCAAACTCAGGAGTTCACAATATAATTATGCAAAAGGGCTCCGTAATGATGGTCTGTGTTCAAGACATTACCTTAAGATGTAGGTCGAGGCGGCAGCCAATTGCGTCAATTACCTGTAGACGCAAGTCTCTAAATAATTAAATAACATCCTCACAGAAACTTATCTTCACCTACTGTGCGCCATAGATAATGATGCTCATTGGCTCCAAATACAAATGTGTTATTTACTTGTAGCGAAGCCCAGTGTGAAAGACAAAAGTTAAAAAAAAATGCCTTTAAATTGAAAAGAAAAACCATCTTTTAATATGGGACCTCTGAAAGGAACGTATCTTTGATCCAAGTTCATTTGATGGTTTTTGTTTTTTGTTTTTGTTTTTTTTATAACATTTTATACCACTAGAATGAGGGTATGATGTACACAAAACAAAAAACTTGGGAAAGTTCTGTTTCAGATAATGATATGGTGTTCAATGTTTAGCAAATCAAGCTTATGTTATGGCGATATTGTTGTCAAGTTTTGGATACTTTTGACGTTAATTTTTTAAAGATAGTTTTGGGCCATGGGTTTGAAGTGTTTATTTTTTCTTTCTTTTTTTTAGCAGTGGTTTTGTCAGTGTTTCTTGCATAAACCATGTAGTGTGTACCTACAACACAGTCTGCTTGCTCATCACTTATCACCACAAGCGCATGTGCATCATATCGATTGCGAGTATTGGAGTCACTAGTCTCTAAACGTAGCGGTTTACGTTAAAAAACGATATAGTCCCTTCTTATCAATGGTAGCTTTTCTGGTTTTTAACTACTGCCTTTGCACGTATTTGAGTATAGAGAGCAGTAGCGACCCTGTGACTCTCCAGTCCCTGTGGTTGCATGACGCCGGGTCTACTGTGCAGTCCCCCGCCAGCGACGACGGCCTGTCATTCTTCTGTTATGTTGTTTTGCAATGAAGCGATGCATTCTTTGGAGACTGACTCTAAAAGGGAACGTGGTAATTGTGACCCCACCAATTATACTTTAAATGGTTGGAACAAGACTCAGCGAAGATGTGTTGCTCATCCCAGCCGCAAATGTAACAGTCTACGTGCTGGACGGCCGCCTCCACAAAACACCAGCCTTTACAAATCTACACTAGGACTCAGTAGGAGTATTTTTGTAGAAGTGAATTAACCACACTCAGCGTTGGCATCCATTCACATTTTTCAAAGTAAGGGCCGAGAAAACACATCTTAATAACTTGAGGAAGCGAGTCTAAATGCAAGATATTCACTTAATTGGTTGTGTATTCAATGCACAAGAGATTTCTAGCCCTTTTGCCTGCAGTATGGAGCCTTCGATCTTGGTAATGGGGAGGGAGGGTCTAAGAATTTATGACAAGGGAACCCAAATCAAATGTTTTCACAATGTCTAAAGGACATACCATGGAATGGCCAATGAGCTACTTTCTGGATATGAGATCCACTTTACCATACTTCATATATCTACAATATCAAATAAGGTTCGATCACCTTCTACAACGTGGTAAAAAAAACTGATCGGCAACCCTTTCCGACAGATATAAGAGCAGAATTCTTCTTAATGATGCTTAAAAAAACAATGCAATGCACTGATCTGACATGCACATAGCCGCAGTCACAGTCGATGTAAGACCACAGGAGCAATGTTGAAAAGCATGCACTGCCCAAAACTGTTCTGAACTGTTCACAAGACGGACTAGACCTCACAACGCCTCGGCAGCAATCTGCAGCATTGATACACAGGCACTAGTCTGAGATCCTTACAAAAGGGATTAGTTTTCACGGTGCCAGAAGGGTTGCAGACTTGGCTTCCTCGAATAAAACTTCTTTCAAATACAGTTATAAACCCTTTTTCGCATTAGTGCATACAACATCGGCCGCTTCAGCGCATTTTAAGTTGCTGCAGGTAAAATAATACAACCGACTTACATATTTCCCATTTCTTGGGTGGAAAAATGCAAGCCAACCTGTGTATCTATCTACAAATGGGCAGCATTGAGTGACAGTTCTCAAAACGAAGATAACACGGACCTCTGCTTCTAAAAGAAAGAGCAAAACGAAGCGACTGTGTGTTGTTCATCTCGCTGTCAATATATAATAGCAGTCCAGTTTCACGGCCGCCACCCAAAGGCAAATTCATATATTTCTGAATGTGATGGGAGTCTACAAGAAAGCCACTTTGCATCAAATCCCACGACGACAGGTATGTCATCGCCCGGGAAGGCCAGGGGGTGCAGGTGAACGGGTCACCTGCGCAGATCTGTCCGTCACATATGCGCCATACTTTACGCTCACGGGCCCTTCTAAAGTTCTAGTCCTTGCTATTTTTTGTCATAACGTTCTATGTAGATAGGAACGCAAAGACGTGTCTTGGCCGTTTTCCGGCGACCAGGCTCATTAAATCAGGGTTGTCTAATTGCAAGACCCTGCAGTCTCACCCTAGGCCACGGGTATAATGACACTAAAACAATTGTCTATGTTTCAAAGTTTCTGTCAAATTTTTAAGTTTGAGGTGTAAGTATTTCCTGCTTTGGTGGGTCGCTGTGGACCGGTGGCAGTACCTGGGTCAGCGGCGAACCTTGCGGCGGGCACAGGTGACACAGTGTGACCGCCGGTGCACCCACCACGTCATGGGCCAATTGCGTGCTTTACCCTCAATGGAAAAACACGGCTCATGCAAAATGACAATTTGCAAGAATTGTGTACTAATTGGGACGATATGGGCTCGCTGTCTTATGATGACGTCACAAAAGATACTAAGGGACATCCCTAAATTAAGGCAGATTAGGGGATGCCAGAGATGAATAGACTGTGTGCTTTTCTACGCCATGTGGGTGAATCTTAAGGGGAAGAAAAGACATTTTCTGCAAATTACAAATTGCACGTATTCAACATTAAAGATCTTTGACCGCAAAGGTGAGGCCCAAACTAGCAAGAGAAACGCGATAGTCGCATATTTAGGCCTTGATTGAATGTCCTGTAGCATCTAGCTGTTTTCAGCTTGGCCTCTTCCTTGACTCCTGGTCACCTCATGCACTAAGTATAAAGCACTAAACATCGCAAACAGCCAGTCACTTGTCTCGCATTTCTGTTCCGTCATTGTATCTACTGTTCTTCAAAAAAACAGATACGCCTCGTTTGAAAAAAATTGAGAAAGTTTCTACCTGGTCCACACCAAGGGTTCCAGATTAGCCGCTTTAATCGTGTTAAAATGCGTTGCAGTATACACAAAATGGTAGCACAGGTTGTGGTAACCATTGAGGCATCGAAACATATCGTGTCGTGGGTATCAACCACGGACTACAGAGTGTCAGAAGTGGCAGATTAAAGCAACATGTTTCTCATCCATTGTTGTGGTCAAACACACAAAGTGGCGCGGAATTTTATGACAGTTACATCTGAGGAGCGATTGACAAAAGGTAAACGGTGAATTTGGTGCCTCTTTGTAGATGGTGTCAATGTTCAGTCAGCGAACAGGTCCGTGGGAACCATATGCGCAGTGGTACCGACGACACGCTATGGTTGCTTCTTCCTTCTCCGTGCCAATGTACCAGGCAATATTTACTCGTCTGTCATCATCATTATGAGTAAAGATAGCATCGGTGAATTCCCAGCCACCCATGAAATGAAATGCCTCGTTCACTTTACATTATTCCCTGTAGACTGACACAACTGTTAGCATCTGCTGGGTGTGCTTTTGTTTTGACCTACTTAACCCCCCCCCCTCAAAGTTGGTTTAAACATATTTTATTCAAAAACGATTAAGAAACACTCAGTACCTTTTTAGTATCTCTCGCATAAAAAATGTAGAAAATACAGATATTGATCATTAAGTTTTGACCTACTTTATCCCCTCAAAGTTGATCCATCTTGCAACAATAAAAAAAAAGTGCTGCTCTGTTTGGACATGTTCAAATTGTTGTATATTGAAATGATGTATGTATGTATGCATGTATGTATGTATGTATGTATGTATGTATGTATGTATGTATGTATGTATGTGTGTATGTATGTATGTATGTGTGTATGTATATATGTATGTATGTATGTGTATGTATGTATTTTTGCCTTGAGCTTCAATAAACTATTATTATTATTGTTGTTGTTGTTGGTGGTGTTTTAACTTGACACAAAACGTTATTTACAACCCGATTTCTCTTTGATGCGCTATAATGGTGCCATTTGTAAGTCGATCCGGTGGATGCAACAATGTGCCTCTAAGAATTATCATCAAGACAACAGATTCATCAGCCGTGAATATCGCTTTCAAGTCACACTGATGAAAGTACTGTTGTTCTTATTGTGGCCTGGCCACTTAAGTTAGGTCATTCACCAATAGGTTACCACTGCTCCCTTTTTAATGCAAATTACGAATTTCGTTCAAGTGTGCAATGTCGACGCAAGTGACATTCCTTTCGCCAAACAATGACGCTGCAAAAGATGAAATGTTCAATTTTGTCTAGTAGGATTTCAAGGGAACTGGCAACTCCGAGCATTGCGAGTTTGATTATTTGGATATTTTTCAAAATTAAGTGGGCAGTGTACAGACAAGAGGGTGCGACTTTGTCGCCATCCTTTCCAGCCAATTTGCTACATGTTAGCCTGGGTGAGCCCTTTTGCATTCACCCGGTCGCTTCCCATTGCCACACCTGTCACAGGTGTACACTTTTATCGCGGCACATCAAACGATTACCTGTCCATTGCATAACCCAAATGACCACATGTTTGCAGACACAGAAACCTAGAGGTGGGAACAGGTGACAAATGTGGGCCTCAATCTGGGGGCATAACGCCTGGTTACCACAGTTTCCTTGTCAAAAACTTAGCAGACCGACAGAAGCTAGATCTGTTCAACAGGCAACAATTGTAAGCAGACGATCCAAGAAGTGTGTTCTTTAGTTGAACTTAGCCTTTTTCCCCCATAATATTTTTTTTTCCAATTCTGCATCAATTATAGTGCATTATTAATTCCTCTTTGAATAAAAAGATTTCACAGAAAAGTTCTTGCCTACATCTGGCCATGGCGTGAAATCTCGCCAGTCTTATGAGCAGAGTTAATTTTGTCAACATGTCACACATCTAATACTGTATTTGGCAACTACGATTAAATCTTTCAGTACTAAATTGTGGACTATATCACCAGGTATCCTCGGCATGCTGTATCAAGCTTTTGGCCTTAACCACTCGCACTTTCTCAGGAAATAGACGCCTGCTGGTGGTACTTGAACGAAAGGTCCTTTTATCAAAAAGTAGGAATCTGAATCCGGAAACATCATGATTTAATAAATTTTCATAATGTTATGAATAGAAGTGACAGAGTATAACATCAAGGCGACAAGTAAGGGATGAAATGACCAAACTGAGGGACAACTTCTACCCAATTCGCCTGATAAAAAGCTGTGTCAGGAGCTCACAAAAAAAAAAAAACGAACAAACAAACAACTAGAGATTCGAGGAAGACTTAGCCAGCCAGAGTTTACCGTCACAGTGGAAAAATATAAAATGTGACGAACTCGTGTATAATTTTCCGTGCACTCCGCTACCATCAGCGCATTTTATCAGATATAAAGTTTAAGGGAAACTGATTAAGGCAAGGAACATTTGAAACTGATGGTCACTTCCACCTCCGGCTTTTTTTTTGTTTTTTGTTGGTTTTTTTTTTATTTTATTTTTTTTTTTTTGTTTTTTTTTTTTTTGTTTTTTTTTTTTGTTTTTTTGTTTGCTTTGTTTTTGATAGTGATTTTCTAACAATAGCATGAGATATGCCAACCCAATCGGGAATAGAGCATCTCCGTGCAGAACAAGCAGATGACACCATACTGGCAGTTATACTGCGTGGTGTTCACAAGTCTGATAACATTTCACGTTTTTTGGCTGATCATCTGCCAATTACATTAACAGCTTACCCGCTTCATACTTCTGTGTATTCAACGATACAAGTGCAAAGGCATTCACGCAGCAATATTCTCTCAGTTGACCGGCTCTATTTTAGCCAATATTTCATTTTGCCTAGAGCTAAACATGAATTTCACGCAGATACATTCTCCGCTAAAATGATATGAGAAAAGTTGCACAATAGACAGGAATACATTAAGCGTTCGCCAGTGTCCATACGCAGATTAATACCGAGATCAGATGCGGACCATCTATAATACTAATAGCTGATCAATTATACAATCCACATCAACAGACCACAAACTGCCGTGACATAATAATTATGGTTATGTGTCGTATTTTAATTATGCTGTTTCATGGAGTCTGCGTGTCTGATTATGAGCTCTTTTGGTAATTCTTGGATGTGTATCTAAGGTTATTTTCTATTAACCAAATCAAACAATCTGATGACAAGGACTTAGACAATATAGCTAAGATTTTTACAACGAATGATATCGATGCGTTGACCAAATGAGTGCATGGAATTTAATTAAACTCAAAATCCTGATCCATAAATAACGAACGCAACATCGTCGTTCCTACAGAATAATTAACCAAATCTCAAAAGTTGCAAACAAGGGAAAGCCGTCTTTGGCGTCATATGCGCGCCTGGCATGAGATGAAATATCGTGTACATTAAGATATAGAATCAAGGAGAGCAGCGGGAAAGCTGTTGAACAGGACCATTTCCTACCATGATAATTAAGAAAAGCATGCGGCGATATGAGTAAAAGGTCCTATTAGGAAAAATATGAATCTGAAATCACTGGTAATTGGGATGAGCACAACTGGTCTTGTGATAAGCACTGAAAACCTTTGAGCTAACAACGTGGGCAGCGTAATAGCGAGATCAAGGTACCTGAGGGCAAAATTGGCGTAGCAAACCATACTTTATTTCTCGGGACAATTTCTGCATGAAATAATGTAGATACATCTGCTTTGGCGGTAAACGTAGCAAAGAATCGACTAGATCCATGAAGATTGAATAGCACCATGCAAAAACTGGTGAAAGAATGAAAATTGTGCTAGATGGTGAATCCTGATTGAACGCTACTGCTGTGATGATATTTATTCTGATCCGTATTACCTCATTTTGGTGAAAATCGCGCTCAGTAATGATGCCAATATTTGGCTGGGTTTGAACTGTTTGGGTTCCACACTGATGCCCCCCCCCCGTCACTATCTTGATGTATATTATGGAATTGATGAGGCAAGTGAGGGTTTCCTCATCAAAAACTATTTTCTTTTAAACTGTTACACTTTCAACTGTTGTTAAATTGCTAATATCGAAACATATTTAAGACTGGTAAGAGCGTCGATGCATTTTATTCGCGAGAACACGATGCAATCTGATTGAGGACTTTAAAAATTCAAAGTATATATATATATATATATATATATATATATATATATATATATATATATATATATGTGTGTGTGTGTGTGTGTGTGTGTGTGTGTGTGTGTGTGTACATATATATATATATATACAACTGATTGACCTTTTCAGCCCAACAAATTTTCAAACGTTGTTTTTGACAGATGATGTGTTTTGTGATACCACTGAGATACGTAATCGTCCATTGTAAAATACATAGATTTATGTTGCTTCCCATTTTTTTTAGTTCTGTTTGTTTCGTTTTTTAGTATTTTCCAATTGACCAAAAGTTTTGAGTTGTCATTCCTTGACCCCCAGTTATTGTGGGCACCGTGACAGGAAAAACTGTTGCACCTTAAATACTTTCCTGACATTAAGCCCTGCACGTCATATGGCTCATTCCCACCCATACTCAATCTCTTTTGTGCGAATGGATACACAATCCATTTTGTCTATGACTAAAGAATGATAAGTTTAAAAATGAAAAAAAAAACATAGGTTGTAGTACATGCCCTGCATCATATTCAAGAGAAAGGTTTCACTGAAATAACATTAACAACTCAGATCAAGTTTACTTGACCAATACTTAGTACCAGTGTACTTGCCAATATTTTTCATTAAAACTTGCGCTGTAAATGCCCTTATTGTTCCCGACACAACTGTCACTTTGTTAAACCTTGCTCAAATTGCTAAAAATGTAAATTGTTATCTGCCCCAACAGTAAACATCTTTGGTGAAAACTGTACAAGAAAACTATCATTATAGCATACATGCCCCAGGTTAACATCTTTCCTGGGCGCGAATTAGCCGCATTGTACCAAACCCTCGAGAAGGAAAGCTGTTGAATCAGACCTATTCCAACCAGGAAAGGGTTAAAAAACATAAATATGCTGATGTACAAACCTTCTATTCTGGTACCACGTCTTGACCTGCGTGTCGGTCAGGTTGAGCTGTGCCGCCAATTCCATGCGGTCCTGTACACTCAGATACTTTTGGCGCTCGAAGCTCCGCTCCAGACAGTTCAACTGGTGGTCACTGAACGCTGTTCGGGCTTTTCTGGGCTTTTTTGGTTTCATGGGAGGTGTGTCTCGACTTGATGATATTCTGTCGTCTTCTTTGGTGTCTAAAATTATGATTTTAACATGTATTTTATTCAAGAATTACTATCAATATATGCTGGTAGATCACAAATATAGCACAAACCTTAATGTCGCTTAGCTTTTTTCAAACAAAGAAAACAAGGAAGTATTTTAAAGCAACATTCTTCAAGGCGAAATTGTGTATAAAATTTTTATTTTAGATTGTCCAATGCGTTAAAGAAAAGAGACACAACAAAAGGTCAGTACTTTGTTTTATGACGTGTCGTCGATCATCCATGTTGTCCTTCACACGCATACACCAGTCCCAGTGTAGAGATTTCATTAAGATAGAAATTGTGTTCTTATAATGGATCAGAAACACTGTCTTTGACACTGTGTGGTTCCATAATCTAGCCGATGGCATTTTATGCGGATACGTAAGAGCACGAATGAGACATGCTTTACGTGTAATCGAGTTAAAGCTGCCTTAGAAACTGCGCAGCTAAGTGTAGCAATAATTTGATAATTCGACAAATTGACTGCCAGTTCCTGATTCCATTAATTAATTCAAATGTATTTTCTTACAGTAATTGTGAAACACTCGGGTGTAAATGGAAGCGAATTAGAGGAGTGTTTATCATGTATTGTGCTCTGCCGATACATCATCGACTTTTCAGGCAGTCAATGGCGATCAACATTAGCTAATGTTCCAAACAATTAGTACACGGGGTCAGACGGCCTTCGCTGGCTTTCAGCTATTTTTACTTTCAATAGGCAATAATTTCATTGTGAACATGCAACCCCAAAGTTGTATCCCATAATGAAGATTATCCAGAAAACGATCATACAAATAGTTATCTGGAACATTCCAATAGAACCAACACACGAAGTGACATGTGATTTCAGAAAATAACGAAGTTTTGCTTTGTTTGGGGGGGGGGAGAGATATTAAGTCGCTCAAAAGTAGAAATCCAGCAGTTGTGAGCCTGTGCTGCGACAATCCTCTGGAGTAAGGAAAACTGTTGGTTTGCACAAACAAGACAAATACGTGGAACAAAGCACAAACGCATTGCGTGCATTGAATCCCGATCCTGCTGCAGGGTATTTCCAATTTGACTGCTAAAGAAGTCGACCTATTTGAAATCAATTTTCACGCTCCCTAGCCTAGTGTACTCTCGATACATATTACCATAGTGAGCCATGTCATCACATGACATAACCCTAGGTACGCATTGCCATAGCCGTGTCACCATATTACATAACCGTATATACAAATTGTCATCGACAAACATGTCGCCGTATGACACAGCCATTGGGAAAAAATGAAATAGCGAGCCGTATGATCACATGAGTTAATTTCATATACAAATTGCTACAAAGAGTCATGTCATCATGTGACATAGCCTCAGATGCAAATTGCCATGGGGACCCATTTCACCATATGACATAACCGTGTTTGCTTGCGTGTAATGTTTTGGCAGAAAAGTGCCAGCACTCTTCCTTTGCGATCCGATAGGTCAAGTGCAGACCAGCTGCTCTTTTATAAGTTTCTGCGGCAGCAGCAATTACTGCAGAATACTACTGTATATCAGGGACGTGGATTAAGACCACGTCCCTGTGTATATCTTTGACCAAGGGGACGCATGGTTATTTTATTTTCATTGTCAAGTGTATCGATGAAACTAATATTGTTGTAAAATGATCGAAATATATAGGCTGTCATCTTTTACAATTTGTCTTCGACGGTAGAGAGCTTGAAGCATGAAGGTAAAAATAATGTATCGTGTAAGTACCTTCAACAAAAAAATGTGATTGTGATATCCGTCACTGCAAGAGAATGGAAAGGCACAAGGGCAGGGAAAATGAGCAACTTTCATGTATTTATGATACACCAAATCGATTGCGCCGCCAACCGTTACAGTCAATCTGTATATCCACATTAATCGCCACAACGACACAATATATGGGATCATGACCCCTTAACTCCGGTATATATCAACGTTGCTAACCCCTTTAGGCAGGTTAAGTTACCGATACAGAAACAGTATTAATGATATAAACTGTTTACAAAGTGTATATATAGTCACTTAAAAATACAATGATGCCTAGTGGAACCAGATCCACATTTTTTTTTCTTTTTGGATCCGATAAAATTTCAAGCCCAAACAAGCAGCAGTAGGGGTCAATGGGAGAGATGTTAATGCAGTTTAACGCCTGTCTATACATATTTTTATTAGCTTGCTGACTGCCCGCAGGTTACTTCATGAACCCTTGCATTGTCAAGACAAGTAAACCTCAATATCAATTTACAAAAAACATTTGAATGAAATAATTTTGGTTATCCAGAGACAAACTACACGTATATGTGTCACGTGGTGTTTGTAACAAACGCGCTCTTCCAGTCCTTGCATAAAGTGGCTTTTAAGTTATTTTCCTGATTCCTCTGGCAACTAACTCTATTTACTCATTGACAATTTTTTTTGCGTGGGGGGGGGGGGGTAAAGCCGCAAAATTAAAACAACGCAGAATGTATACATTTACAGTGTGCGTTAACGCACAATATAGATACTGACTCAAAATCAGAGGTGAAACCCCATGCATAATATAAACTGAGCGCAAAATGTAAACCTCTACATTTTGAGTTTACATTTTGCGTAAACTCAAAATGTAGTCATAAAAAATTCTGCAAAATATGTTTTTGGGTGACACAAACTATAGACTGGCGCAAAAATTTTAGAGTCGGTGTCTACATTTTGCGTTAACGCAAAATGTAAATGTGTACATTCTACTTTGTTTATATTCTGCTGCTCTACGGGGGAGGGGGAGCTAAATGTGCTGGTATTGTGATGATTTGGCTTACTTGGCAATATTGGAATGGTACAGGTGGTCAACAAATATACCCAAACTCGCAGATAGGGTTTTAAGCATCTGGTTCTGTGTACACATTTATAAATACAGCCAACAACACACAGATTACATTTGTACATTTGATTACCATGAAGCATATGAAGGCGTAAGCTGAGGCGCCGTCGCTTGAGCCTCGCTCAACTAAAATATAGGCTTGGTTTCTCCCATAGATCGTCGAGCCTCGACGATATATGGTTCTCCCAAATATGAAAATTTGAACCCATCGCTTACTCGATTGGCTTACTCCCCTGCTGATAGTCGTTACCGATGTCCTATTCTTGTTATTGTAAAAAATAAGCGCGACAAATGCACACTTTTTGATGCAACTGTGCTGAAAATTGTATTTAGTTGAAAATTGTGTTTCTTTAGTCTTGATTTCTGTATGTATATTACTTTGTGATAAGTTTATCAATTATTTTGGTGCATTTAGTTTATGGTGTGCTGTGTCGTCATGTATCTCGATGTATTTATTTTAAGTTTTCCTCGTTTTCACGGGGGTTATGATAAACTGTTAATAATAAATAATTATGAAAATGCATTAACAACAAATTAAATTAGTATGTATACGTTGTTTGTAACTGCACGAAATCCATAGATACTCTCTTGAAAATATATCCAGTCACTATTATATAAGATGACAAAGACATCAAGTACACTGCTCGGTGGCAGTGATGCCAATGCAAGATAGTCCACTGAATTACACATCCAGTGCTAACTTGTTGACTGACACAAGAACTTTTCTCCGCTCTGTCTGTATGAACATGCCCAGAACGCTAGGTTAGCGCTAGGATTTGAAAATTAGTAGCCAAAATTCAAATTTTTTCTAGGAAAACCTACACAGACTTGAAATCTGTTAAATTTCTGCATGAAAATAAAGAATTTGGGGGAAATTTTAGTTGCCATTTGCTACGTGTACTAGCCATTTTGAAGTTTTAGTAGCAATTGGCTATTTTGGCTACTGCTAGCGCTAACCTAGGAACGAGCCTTGCAAAAATAGTAACTCTTTTTCTACAGATATAGGGATTCTAATACATAACAAAGTGTCTTTAAAGAGATATTTTAATGTGATATCATCACAGTAATTCAGGTAAGTAGAACCTTTGTTCTGATTTGCATTCAAATTGTCAAAGAAGCGATTTCAAATAAACTTATCATGTAACGAAAATATATGGTCCTGAATTTTGGATAGGTGACGTGTTGAACGCTCGACATCTGCTCATCGTGTCAGAGTTTTATATTTTTATCAAATTCTCTTGCTTGTTGCTTTCTTGATTTGCTCGTTTGTGGATAAATATTTCGTTTGTCTTTTGACAAAATACAAATTCATGAAAACGTCAATGTGGCAAAGACGTACATCTAAAGCATGTAAAATTTGTCATGCGTGTGCACAGTTTACATCAATGTAATTTTATTTATCATCTAGTTGCATGAAACCCTTGACTTACCAAAGAATGTTCCCAAATACAGTACCTAACCAAAATGTTCTCTGTCAGAGCATGACGGAGTGTTGCTCGGCCATGTTTTATTTATTCTCTTCTTTTTTCCTTTTTAAAATTGACAGTGTGAAGTGACTTGAGCGGTAATTTGCTGGCTTGAAGTGGATGGTTTGTTCACTAGTGCATACGACCCATCGACAAATTGCCTTTGACTGTCTCTAATTGCACACAATTACAAGCAGAATGAGATAATAATTCCTTGTGCTTCTTTGTTTTCCATGAGAATCGCCCGAAAAATGCAAGAGTCATTGTGAGGAATGAGTCATTATGCTGTCGGTACTCTTGTAAGCGTCCTCTTGTAATGCCATCCATATACCCTGCTTCTTCACCTGTAATATTTTTAGGGTCGCGTGTGGCCACTTACTGCAAACCTATTAAAAGTACTTGTGGATCTGTGGACGGGTGATATTGTTTGGCAAATATGGCGACACAAGATTGAGAGCTTCGCTTTATTGAGTGACTCCCAATCTCTGTCCAACCGTGATAAGTGTGTTTTTGCGCGGAAAACCAAAATTGAAGTGTTCCACTGAAGTGGTTTAATATATTAGTGCACTAAATGTTACAAACTCAACGACTTCTCCTGCATAGTTTCTCACCGGAATGACTAGAAAAGCAGACATATTTTAAATGCAGATCAACTTGAGCATGTGGACTTGGGGGCAAACAAATTTCTGCGCTTAAGTCCATCATGGGTTACCTGAAATAAGAGACCCATCACGCATGTTTGTGAAAAAGTGGCCACCGAAGGGCCAGGGAGGCACTGAGCGTATAAGCATGAACATTGTATATGCGGTATATATATATATATATATATAATGTATAAAAAACCTTATCATACGTAAATGTCGATGCACATGACACAATTCGATACATATGCCACTCAATCAAGTGTTTTTTCGCAAATGCTAGGGACTTTCGTTCCAAATTGGCATATTTTTTTTTAGTATTTTCATTGTGACTGTGAATTTTTACTAAAAAGTATTCCAAATCATAACATGGTTTTAAGTTTTGCCAATATTTCATTTTACACATGTGGAGGTCTTGTATCATTCACTCACTTTACTGCGTTCCTTATGATAAGATAGCAGGTTATTACTGGTGCTGAAAATGCTACGAGGGTGCATAACCACATCATATATACATGTGTGTGTATATGTATGTATATATATATATATACATATATATATATGTCTGTGTGTGTGTGTGTGTGTGTGTGTGTGTGTGTGTGTGTGTGTGTGTGTGTGTGTGTGTGTGTGTGTGTGCGTGTGTGTAGGCTTATGTCTGCGGTGTATGTGCTGAAAAGCCGTCCTGTGTATGGTGGGCTTCTTTAGGGTAGCGCAACTACAAGGGACAGGCACCGAGCACATGAGAGGTTTTTTTCTTGGCGGGGTTGGGTCGGGGGCAGAGTCCTTTCGTCCGAATGAAAGTGGCTTCTCAGTTGCCTCGTCAGAACTGCCCTCCACAGTCGCGTTGTTTGCTTCTGCTTAGATCTAATATAAGGTCTTGTTTGTATTGCTGTACATTTTCATGGAAAAAAAACGCAGATTTCCAAACAGAGAGAGCTTGTTTTACCACAAATTCTGTCCTATATAACCCGCGTGGCATAATATATATGTAGTAGGAAATATACGGTAGTCTGCCGCCAACAATGTGGTTCCTGGTGGATGGAATTACAAAGCTTTGTAGTGGTTGCTTTAAGTGTATACAATGTGTGAGTTTTAGTTTACATCTGTATCTAAAGCAAACAAAGTCTGCATTTAACCAGTAATCATTGTGGCGAGACTTCTTCTCTAAAAACACTTCCCCATGATAACATGTAACAATCCGGTATATCATTATTCCGCGATCTTTGTCCCATAAGCACAAGTTGGCAAGCATATAAGTACTAAGCCTAACTTCCCGTGGGAGGGGCAGCGCATCCATAGTCTGACCCCATGCCGTCCTAGCGGTCCGCGCTTACACTTGCTCTACAAAATGAAAGTTGACAGGCCAATCCAACATGCAGATGAAGTAACTTCGTTAGAAGAGACTTAATTTACTGCAAAACTGTGGCCACGACCTCGAACAAATACCGACCAACCCCAAAAGACTGCGCCGTAATTTATGTAGACCACCATGGCTGCACCCCCGGTTTAAACCACTTAGCATCATTCATACATATCAGCATGGCTTCTCTGCTAAAACTGAACCCACCGCTGAGAATCCAATATTTTCAATTTGTGACCCGTACTTGATTCAGCTCTATAAACTTATTATTGACCAAGTTCCTAAAATTCAGAAATCAATTTCAGGAATGAGTGATTAAGTCTTTCATGGACTCAAAATAAGTGACACAGAATATGGAAGAAAATTGTAAATTTGGATGCGGAACAAATTCCGAAAACGTGCCAAATTTTCAGCAAAAATTTCAGGGACTGTCCCTAAAGATGAGTGACTCTTGGCATCGCTGCAAGGGTTGCTGAGGCTCACAATCGCCGGAAGCGGAGACATTGAGGGTTACAAACTGCGGCGTCTGGCGCCCGAACAGGTGAAGAGACAGGTGCTGTCACCTGGTGCAACTTGTACTGTCTGGGCTTCCTCGCCGGCCACGGCGTCATGGCCGTGCGCGGCAATAGTTGTCATGGGGCAGGGAGCAACAAGACCGACTGTTTGGCCACTAAGAGGCCAGGAATGCCAACTTAAGCTGACATGCACTCACTATTGTTGAAATACATGCCTTTTCCAGAAACATGTTTATATGGTTTGATCCATTGCAAACTATTCGCCAAATTGGTTTTCATGAGATCCACCTAAAGTTGCAGGAACGCATTGTGCAGAGTCGGGGGGTTCACTTGAGCAAACATACACGAGTTTTTAACAGTTAAAGCCGAGGAAGCGCTTTGTATCAGGTACCAGCACTGATGCAACTCTCTGTATCAGGTCCCAATGCTTTCCTCTATGTTGAACAAATGACAATGTGGTTGTCACTGCTCAGTGTATGCCTGTGTGTAAGGACTAGAAAAGTGCTGCTGTAGACTGGGTGTCTGTTGACATCACTCGATATAGCTCTCCAAGATAAACTAAGCTGACATCAGGCACAGCTTCTGCAAGACTGTCACCAGGATAATATTGAAAGGTAGCACGTCTCTGTGGGTGGCTGCGGGGTAACTCTTAATTTTGTCTGGAAAAACTTTGAGAAATGCACAAGCACAGGTGCACTGGTCTTGTGTTGTTCAAAATAAAGTGTCTTGGAATCTGAGATTAACTGCCATTTGATTTACAATATATGTATATATATATATATATATATATATATATATATATATATATATATATATATATATATATATATATATATATATATATGGAACTAGGTTAATGATTCCTTCTGAATGCCAATATTTCCTGCAGTAAGTTGACAACCTACTATTGCTGTAAATAAGATCTTTACTGCACATAATGTTGCATCTATAAGTGGTGGTGTGATCTGACTTATGTGCATGTGACAGCATTAAATAAATTTATATTATAACATGTGAATTGGCTCACATGAAATATCTGGGACCACAGGAAGTTAGTTTCATCTGTAAAACCAAAAGAGTCTTGTACTACAGTCAACTTCACCTCAACAATCGACTGAAATCAGTACTTTATAAAATTAACGTAAAAGCTAACTTTCACATATAATGTTGACCTCAAAACAAACTTCATCTCAGCAAACAAAACGAAATCTGTACTTCAAAGTTTAACTTATCTCGACGAGCTAGTGAAGTTTGTATTGCAAACATAAGAGTACAGAAGTCTGATGTTGTTTTATATAAAACACAGAGGTTTACGGAACCTGAAGGTGGCAGCAGCAGCTCTTGGGGGCATGAGCCCACGACATAATAGTGTCTGTAACCACTTACTCCCTACCAACACTTTCGGGTGTTCTGTGTTACCATTTATTTTAGGCAATTGATCATTGAAAAAGGCAATTGGTCGTGAGTCGTGACGTTACTTTGACAAACAAATCACATTTGTGATGTGTTCTTCAACGTGGGCAGAAGACCAAAGGGTTGGAGACTTTGCTATGACTCCACTCAAAGAAATTAGGCGTTTTCTTGAGACATAGGCCCTCAGATATATACTGACATTCATGGGACAATTTGCTTAAGGGTAAAGAGGGTCATGAGTCGTAATTGAGCTGGCCATTGCATGCCATAGCCTGCTTGTTTGCCCATGATGACCAGGCATTTATCTTAAAGCCTTGCAGGCAAACCCTTGTGTCTCCTATGTTGCGTTTTGTTTCGAACTGGACGCGCGCCCAACTTGCAGGTCCCTGCGACTATTCTCATCCCGATTTTACCCTGCAACCAACTTCGGGGCTTTCTGAAATGTTTTTAATTCATTTGACTCGTCCTCATAAACAACAGACACTGTTTTCCTCGCTGTTGGTAGATATTGGGTATGAAACTTATCTCCGTACTGTTTCTATGCGGCTGTTAGGTATATTGTGGCGGAACAATAGGACGGAGCAGTGTCGCGTACGGTGCTTCAATGACATTCAATGGGGTACAATTTGCTGGATGATGAGTGACCTTTGATGAGGCTTGATGATATGTTAGTATTATCTTGTATAAGTGTATGTACCTTATCTCACTGTGTTTTAAACAAGGGTGCAAGTCTCCCATGGAACTGTGATTACATGGAACAAACTGACGTGATGGGGTGCCTTGCATTTACAACAATGATGCTACTAATTCTTACCTTTGCATTCATCATCTTCGCACTCGGACTTGTCGTCCATATCGTCCTCATGTCCTCGCTTTGATAAACATCTCGATTCACTCGAGTGTTCTCTAAGCGCCACACCACAATTGACCAAATGCAAGGATTTGTCCGTATCTACAGGAGACCGACTTCTCCTGGTAGGGTGTCGGTCGCTCAGAATGTCGTTGATCATAAAGGAAGGTTTAGGTATACTGACATGTCCTCTGTTCACTGTCCCATTGATGGGCCCGCTGTCTGCCGGACTCGTAGGGCCTGAGTTAGGTTTACTATTTTGTTTTTGTTTACCACTAAAGTCCACTTCCTCAGTAGAACGTACAGAGTGACAATCTTCTTCCCTGTCACAGTCCTGGTCACTGTCACTGAGGCGGTCCTCCTGCGAGGGGTCCGGCCGCCGGGTGTGTGAGTCCGTGTTGTATCTCGTAGAATCCATGCTGGGTGCACAGCACTTGGTCCTGTTTTGCACAGGTAAACGATCTCTTATAGCGTGTAGTCCTTTAAAGTGCCACCTGAAAGCAACCAACAACTGTAAAAAGGCTGTGTTGAGTGAGCATAAGAAGCACACAACTGTCTATGTCCTCATAGCCCGTGCCGGCACACTACACTGCTCAATTAGCATGACAGTCCGCCAAAATGAAAATGAAATTCCACTGAACACTGCACTCAGTGCAAGAACAATCAGGAATTTGGACAAGTGTTTCTGTAATGAAATAGTGTCTTGCCTCTTATGGGCAATCAGCAGTCCTCTTGCCATCATGGTAGCAGTATCGACCGCGCTGATTGGCCAAGCCATGTTGCATCGCTTGAGATACCCGCCCTGGCCCCGCCCACTTAATGTACCGTTTTATTTGCTGTAAATGGAGACGGATCGGTGTAAAGCTCATGTCATTACACAAAAGATTGTTTTGAATATGGGTTTGTTACGTTTGGCCAATCAGCATGCTGCAAATGATTGGTAAATGAAGTGGATCGAGATGTCTACTTCTGACATTTGATACCGTCACCTCCGCGGATAGTCCATTCACTCTCTGGTCCTGTTCAGCCAATTTACCAGTGCCAGGAACATTTGTAAAGTGATCGCACTGAGTTGACACCAAACAAACTACGGTAACATCTCAGTCACACCTGAGTCTCAATGCCCACATACACAACAGAAAACCACAGCTTGAAACCTTTTAGTATGGCTTGCATACCCTCTTCTAGATTTTATTTACGAAGTTAATAAAGAGGTGCATGAAAGTTTGTTGAATGATAAATCAGATAATGCAAAATGACACATTCAAATAGAAATATTGAACGGCACAAAGTTGTGGGTTCAAGCTGTGTTCTGATGGCACACCGTGCTTTGCGGACAAGGTTTCCCTACCATTGGACGCAGTGCCTTTTGACGAGGGTGCTCTACGGCTGGTCTCATGTGCCTTAGGCGGTCCCGACACCCAAACATGCTGCTCTATAGCAAAATATTGTTCCTCACTGACAGCTTAAGGCATTCAAGTGTGAAAATGATTTCAAGCCGGAACGAAATAATTGAAAGAGAATGGGCAAAGTTCCCATAGCGGACGTACTTTAACTGCTCCAGAGGAAAAAAAGTAGAAGCAATGGGTATTCATTTAGGATTTTGCCGCTAAAACAGGTCTATAGCGACTGGTAACTTCAGAGATTATCTGTTTCTTCCATTTCATTGAATATTGTCCTATCGGCAAACGTTTTCAACGAAAATTTCTGGAAAGCCTTCCCAGAATAACATGCCAATAGACAACAGCTTTCCTTTGCTCACCCTAGGTGCTTAGCGCCCAGGGTGTGCCGAGGAAAGCTATTGACTCAGCCCAATGATATGACCTTTTAAGGGGTAAGTGATGCGGAAAAGGCCACAAGGAAAAAGACCGGCTGTAAAAAGTGCGACCACAGGAATAAATGACAGTACCAATAGAAAGAAGTTACGATGTATACCGCTTTGTCAAACCTTTTAAATGCCATAAGAAAACGATTTGGACAGATGGCCCCCGTAATAACTTTTAATTTGAGGGGTTTGAGTCCTCTATTTTCATGTAGAAAGGGATTTGAGTTACCATTACACCCTGGCCAGACGGGGACAATACGTTCTATTGACAAGCACTGATATACATAAGGATCGTGCTGTATACACCCAGCCACCATTGAAAATCAGCAAAAGAAAATGGCAAAGAGATTAAAACTCAATTTGCCCGATTTGGTCTGGGATCTGCCCTTCTGCTCGTATGAGGAGGGTCAAACCTTGTTACATGTGACTTGTATATTCAATTCCATTAACTATTTAATGGACTCTCGTCGTTTCCTTAACATGATCATTCGGTTTCCATAGCGACGGCAGTAGCTCGAGACCAATCCTGTTCTGACCAAGAGAGTGAAAAATTTGCAATGGAAACGTTACTTATATATATCGTATCCAGCGACTCGGCTGTATATATAATTGCCGCTTACCCGGCGATTAGAATATGTCAAGGTGTGAAGTCTTCAACGGCTTACTCCAACCAATTATGTTGCTTAATTGAACCCTTTCTGGCATTAGATCTAAAAAAAAATATAAGCTTCAAATTGAACAAAGTAAGAATACTGAGTCGTTGGGGAAGTCAGCTGAAGCATTACGCCGGTATTTAGAGTTTATTGGGTATGACATTGGGCCGACAGAAGCTGAAATAGCTACGTCATTATAAAAAATATCAATAGCGTTGGCAAGTATTGTGCTGCAGATCATAGCATTAATTCAGATAATTATAAACTTATCCAGGCCCCTCACGTGGTGATAGAAAGGTTTAAATGATTTAAGATACAGGTGCAATGTCCGACAAGCAAAGCAGCACATTCAGAGGCTATAACAGCAGCCTTAATTATATGGCACAATTCATTAGCCCGCCACTCGTCTCATTATGAACGATATTCATCGGTGACGTCACAATACCCTGAAACCACATCTAAACAAACCGAGGACACATCTACTGGAAGCCAGTGCAGGCATGTCAAGTGTCGATAACCTGCTAGAGAGATATGAATGGGTGATGCAAATATAATTAATTTGTACGTGGTATTTAGTTCTTACAGATACAGGTACCCGAAGACACGATACGGGCCGTAATGAGGCCACTCCGTCAATACCAGACCCATCTCAGCCATAGATTAGAAGACATCTCCCTCTTAATCTTTCCTAAATTGCTTCTATATTTCCAGCAAATTGCCTTGTGGGCCGAAATAAAACACAATAAACTGAGACTCGACTTTATCTGTGCGCCACAGAGATGTGCACGGAGAATTGTGAACTTCTCAAACATCCAATTTAGCCAAACATAATTGCCATGATTGCAGTTTTGGCTTCCTCCGTCCACCTCGGACATTCAAACCATGAAGCCACAAGTCCTCGTTAAGTAACATGTCCATGTACTTACCTGTGCACCTTGTCATTCGCGGACCAATAAGAGCGCTTCTCCGCCCGCCATCTGTGCAACTTAATTGGCAATAGGGCGACATGTTGCCAGGCTAAGTGAAAGTGATTAGATGATTAAATTTGCGCGTTTGAAAGTCAGTTTTGGGTAATATAAGGTTATATGGGTTTTGCCATAGCGTGTAGGTTTGTGAGGGGTAGGCTTGTCCCACCTGCCTCTCTTTGCCCTCCCTACACGACATAACTACTACTCTTATTTTATTACTCTTTGCAAGAAATCCACACATTAGCATTTACAGCCCAATTTAGTGATCCTTGGACAATGGTTATTTTCTCTGCTCGGCTTCTAATGTAATTAATAAGTGTAATAAGGCTACACTTCAAACTTCTCTTTAATTAAGTAGAAGGGTAATGTGGTTTAACATGAAGGTCGGTTGGAACTTCAGTCCAATTATGAGCTACTATATGGTAAAATTTTCCACATTGATAAAGTAAAGGCGTTTGAACTTCTGTTTAGTTTCAATCAAACTGAAATATACGTTATGCTAGCACTTTTAAAGTGAACCACAATGTGGCAACTATTTTGTCCTCTTAAATACTAAAACAATAAATAAAAAATAAAAAACAAAAACAATTTGTTTGTGTCTTGATAAACTTAAGTCACAGGTCATAAGTGTAAGGGGCTTTTTGCATTGTAATGACAGACACATGTCGTCTCATCATATATTTTTGCCTTTCCTTTGATGGCTATGAGAAACGGGTCAAATATTATTATTATTATTATTATTATTATTATTATTATTATTATTATTATTATTATTATTATTATTATTATTATTATTATTATTATTATTATTATTATTATTATCATTATTATTAGTAGTAGTACTAGTATTATCCTTGATCGTATCAATCTGAAGGCTGTACAAATATGGTGTAGTTGTGTCCTTCTTGGAAAACGTTGCATGTCTGAAATCTCTGCCCTGTTTCGTGCATGTTAAAGAAAATTTGTTTTATTTCCAGTCCTTTTCACATTTATGAAACATAAGGTGTAAGCGTTTGCTGTTTTAGCAAACGAAAACTCTTTGATGCTATTTCACCGAAATTTAAAAACTTAAAATCCATAACTGTGTGGGTGTTTGTCACGTAAAAGTGTAACCTTTTGTCCCCAAACAGGGAGTCGTGGCAGATTGGCCTGCACAGAAAGGAAATGTCCAGCGGTTACTCTTAGTATAAATATTATTTCACTGCTAGAGTATTTCGGCATTTGGGATTGTGGTAAGAATCCTCACAGTATATACCGTTGCTCAATGACCGGTAACCCGTTATTTCTAAATCAACGATTGAGATGGAGATTTAAACTCGATAGGTATTCATATTGTCAGTTTGTTTGATACACTCAGACGATATCGTAGTCAATGTAGGGATAAAGTATTCTTTAGTTGTTTAAAGCTAACATAGATGTTGTAACTTTAAAGCTAACATAGATGTTGTAACTTTCAACCCGGTAAAACTACAAATTATTAACCAAGATGTTGAGATGAGACATGTCACTTGTATGATCTCTTTGCTAAACAAGCTCTCTAACATTATAACTATATGGACAGCGGCCGTTAACAATATTGCAGTGAAAGCAACTCAAATGCCTGACGATGCGCACGCTATTGGCGGGCTGTTACCGTAACTAATATGTCAATTATCGCAATAATAGTAAAATATCACATCAACATTTTTGCACAGAATGTCTTCAATTTTTGTGAAATAGTTTCAGAGTATTCAGCGGCAAGGGATAACTCACCATCCTGCACTTACAAGGCGCAGTAAGTAGCCTGTAATTGTGGTGTAAATGATGTCAAGTTCCTGTTTGTAAGAAAGCTCTCATACCACCTCTGATCCTTTTAGTGCAGTGAAGTAATTTTGTGAGATTGGGCGGAACCAACAGTCATAACGAAACAAACCAAATACAAAAAACAACATATCCAAATGTGTATTTGTTGTTTGGGTTTAATAATGAAAACAAAACGCGTGACAAAATGAAACCAAAACTTAGCATGCACGTATCATTATCGCAAGTGGTTCGAAAACCCATTTGATTTCTTTCAGCGATTTTACAGATCTTTACACAGTATATTATAATGTATTCTTGTATGTAGTTTTCAGTTTTGCAAGCAATATATATATATATATATATATATATGAACAAAATGCACTGATATGAACTAAGGAAGGTTCCTGAGACCCATGACACAAGTCTAAAAAAAGTGTACATGTAAAATTAGAAACCCCAAGCACTTATGACACCTTGCGTCACTTATATAATTCAAAGAAAATGGTTTTCAAAATGGAAAACCCCTCGACGTACACGCATTCATTATGACGGTGATGTCATCCAGATGCTGGGACGCTGTTATTCCATGCAGATAACTATGAAATAACATGGTTTGCGTTAACCACTGCACGTGAAGGCAGTTGATCTGAAAACTGGATGTGGGATTGCGTGTACGCACATTGAGGTCTCATTCCTTTCATCTCAGCTCTCATTGTTTCGGACGCGTATAATTTGCTTTCATTAGCCAACCTGTCCCATTAAAGACTAATTTTACCCCCCGAAAGTTGTGATTTTATTGCATCTACTTCCAAAACTAAAATATATAATACCATGGCATTAAGGTGAACAGAAATAAATCAATTCAAAATAGGATGTTAGCTTTTGAAGGTTGGGACTTGTTGATTATCTCGTCATGAATGGGTCAAAGTGCTTAAAGTACACCATTTGTCTTCAATAAAGAGTAAGTGAAACAATAATTGGTTGTATGCTATCGGTCTCCAGAAAAATGTGTCCAGGATATACCGTAGCGGGCCTGTTGGGACGACTTTGCCACTGGTACCACGGCAATGGGAACGTCAGAACTACTTTTTTATTCCCTGCTGGTGCCACTGTAGTGAGCCTGTTAAAGGCTACCACAGTTTTCCACTGATACCAATGCAGTGTCCTGCCAGGATCACGTCGTCCATTGGTTTCATTACATCGGATATGCGCGGGCTACTTTGGCTACTGGTAGGCCTACCACTGGAGTGAACCTGGTAGGACTGCTTTGCCCACTTGTACCACTATATGTGTCACCTAGGACCACTTGCTCAGTGGTACCTCTGCAATGCACATGTCAGGACCATTTTGAGTCCATGGTGCCACTAAAGCAGGCCTACTTGGACCACTTTGTCCACTTGTACCACCACGGTGATCTTGCTAGGACCACTTTGTCCACTTGTACCACCACGGTGAGCCTGCTAGGACCACTTTGTCCACTTGTACCACCACGGTGAGCCTGCTAGGACCACGTTGTCCATTTGTACCACCACGGTGAGCCTGCTAGGACCACTTTGTCCACTTGTACCGCCGCGGTGAGCCAGCTAGGACCACTTTGCGTGGCTGCAGGCACTTGTCCAATTACAGGTGGTTGCTTTGCTCGAGTTGCTAGCCGAGGAAACTGAGTGGTCTTTGTTGTGGATAAACTTAAAGGTGGCTAGAAGCGCTACAGCACGGCAGATGCGTGGATAAATAATGATCCAATTCACTAATGTTGTGTTGTTGTCATGTTTGTCTGCCGGGAGAGGTTGCATGTAGCGATGCCATCATCACGCGGAGCAGAGCCCAATGCATCTCCATTACACAACCTTCCCATTTAATATGCCGCCTCACGCTACGAGACCCGCGCGCATTACTTCTCTTTACAGCTCCTTTAGATTTCCCCTGTTTCGAGCAAAGTAGCATATCGGCCAAATAGGTGCAAATTAAAAGGATCTGTTTGCATGTTTAGGCGGGTTTGCATGCCAAGTCACAAAGCTGATCTAGCCAAGCGCCTCTCCTTCAAGCTATAGCACATTCTCTTGGGGGCTATAGGTCTTTTTGTTTTGAGAAATTGACAAACTTAAATAAAAGATTAAGTCCAATTTCTTCTAATTTCCCCTGCCATTACCGTGCGAAGATACTTCTTAATTCCGAGTAAATTAATTGTTTGGCGTGCAGCCGTCGGATAGGTCAGGCGTCAGAGCGAGGCGCGGACAGGCTATACTAACCCATCAGTAAGATTAATACAATTAAGTAATGGAGCGTGGCGGTAATTTGTCACCAACTGGTAGTAATGATTTCGCTTACAATCAATTATCCCACATGTTTGCCCTGCTACCAAATGCAACATTTTTTGGAATGTTATTTCTACAAATAAACTCAGCATTTTGTCATTCTCTAAATATTTTGGCTCGCTGGTTTTTCTTTGTGTTTGGTCCATCTGACCTTTGAATTTTCTCTCTCTTTCTCTCTCTCTCTCTCTCCTCTCTCTCTCTCTCTCTATCTATCTATCGATCTATCTATCTATCTGCCTATCTGTCTGCCTATCTGTCTGTCTAACTGTCTGTCTCTCTGCCTGCCTATCTATCTATCTATCTATCTATCTATCTATCTATCTATCTATCTGTCTGTCTGTCTCTCTGTCTGTCTATCTATCTATCTTTCTATCTCTCCATCTGTCTATCTATCTGTCTGTCATTTATGGTTTGCGAATCATGCATTAATCCATTGATGTTTATAATTAATCTATATGTGTATTAATTTATTTTTATCAATTTATCTAATTATTACCCATCCGTTCGTTCATTTATTCCTTTATAAATATATTAATTTACCTTTAATCTACGTACGTGTGCCCGTAAGTGTTTGTTTGTTCATTTATTCATATATATATTTATTTACCCATCTGTTTGTAGATCTATGCATGTATTATTTGTTATGGTCATGGAAAAATAACGAATTATGGAACCTTATAATCCGTCACCCAATCCAACTAAAACTTATGCGCCCAAATTTCTAGCATGCACGCAGACACAAAACACACCGGGGAAGAAAGACACCAGTTGTCATTATGTATACAAGAGTCTTTAACATAACTACAACAACATGGTATCTCCGTTTTGAGAGCATACTCCTGCTGTCTCTTCTCAAAATTAGATATTTCTATTTCGGAAAATCTTTTAATTTCACATCACGACGTCGGAGACACAGCAAAGTACACTCAAGTTCGATGCAGCTACATGTAAAGACACACAGCCCCCCCCCCCCCATATTGTTGCTCCACAAATAATATGAACATGTAGACTTAAAAAAACACTTGACACCTCGTCATTTGGTTGATGGACAGAGTTCAAACTAATAAATAACCTCGCTACTTTATCCAAAAATGTAGTACTCTTCTTTTTGCTGCTTATACCAATTTGATTTTATAAATTACGACTTAGAAACCTTGATTGATACCGTAAATTACGTTCAAAAACTGGACTCGCATGGTGTAATTCTAATGAATTATTTGTTAACCTACAAAACGGTAATTATATGAAATTTGGTTGCAAGCATCGCCCAGCCGATCTCAACAATTCACAAATCAAGGTAAATGATGTGCTCTTGGAACAAATATCTTACTGTAAATGTTGAGGTGTCTGGGTTCATAATGGACTAAATTGGAAATAGAAATATCACACACTAAACATATCAAACACTCCCAGTAAAATCACTGGTATGTTTGAAAATATAAGATGGAAACTCAGCAAAAAAATATTTAACTGAATTTAGTTTACGCTAGCATCTATATTTGCTTTATTGTAATTTTATTTGGACTACAAATTATGCTTCGAATTTAGATAAGCTTCATGAAATACGAAAGTAAGTTGTGCAGATCATACGTAACTATGGGTTCAAAGCACACACAGACTCCATCTTTGCCGATTTAAAAATGTTAAAATTTGTTCAAATTAATAGGTACCCTGCAGCTCTATTTGCTTACAAAGCTGTCCATTTTCTCATGCCTGATATTTTTCACAGTTTATTTATATTGTCATCTACAGCTCATTCTTACTCTACTAAACAAAGAATCTTTTCATTTATATGTATCTTCTTACAGGACCAATTTATGTAATTTCTCAATCAAATACCACGGACCACAAATTTGAAACAATATTCCAATTAATTTTCATTATCTATGAGAATATTCAGATCTAAATGAACACCTTAGTTGTTTTCAATCGTTTGGCTTAAATGACTATGTACACCTTTATAAAAAATAATTTGTTATACAATTCCATTGTCTTTACTTCTCGCCTGTTACATTGTGTGTCCTATTTTAGTTTTATATGTTGTCCATGAGAAATAAAATAAACCCATCTGGGTTTCCATTTCTCGTGTGTAAAATGTGTAAATATATCTCGACGTGCAGTCAGCAATAAACTTCAATTCACTTCACAAGCTTAAAGCAAGATATGACCTTAACATTCCGGTCAACATAACTTATACCACAACGTCTACTTCTTAAACAATCGGTAAGTCTTCTTTGTGTTTATCCTCAAGAGAGGCAACGTAGGAGCATGATCGTAATGTTGCCTTTATACATAATCCCTTGCTGTTTGTGGTCAAAGTGTTATTCCTGAGAAATCATACATTCCAAAAATATACATATTGTGATAAAAATTTATTCCAGTATGGATAGAATAAAGTTTGAAAACAAAACAAATGCTGAAGATACAATTGCATTCACTATGTACAATAAAGTACTTTGACATTTTAAATTCTCAACATGTCATGATTTTGTGAAGAGACACTGCAGCTAATGAAGTTGATTTTTAGCAACTGTGTCTCTACACGATGATGAAAGATGGTGACATTAATCTTATATATATTATTATTGTCTCTTATATCTTACACTTGCGCCCTGGCATTGTGGTGTATACTACAAATTCTCTTTAGGTAGTGCTCTAACTCAGCTTATTTTGTATATGGCTTGAATTTAGGACAGGATCTTTTCGTTCACTAAAATCCAATCCAAGGATAATAATATCAGTGGCTTGGTTTGGCCATGAAGATGGTATAGCGCACACAAAATGTTCTCAATCGCATTTCTTGCAAAACAAAGGTTACTTAATCAACCTAATCACATAAAACGCATGTTTTCGTTTAAATATTTGTCCTACAGGAGCTTCCAAAGGAAAAACAAGAAACAAGAACAACGAAAACCAGTTTAAACATACATTGTCAAACACCAGATATACGGTTCGGAGGAGGGTGTGGGGGTGGTGTTTGTTTGTTGATGTTTCTGTATGTATGCGTGTGTGTCTGTGTGTCTGTGTGTGTTTTGTCATTGGCCACACTTCTGTTACCATCCAAGAACGACTGGAATCATCGGAATGCGCTAGTGCTCACTAGGATCATATGACATCCCTTAAATCACACACAGCAGGAAATGTCTTGAAACTCAAACTTACGATCAATCGAAAATGTCAGAGAAGATAGGCAATTCTCATATCAAGTCAATGGCATCTAATTAAAGAATCAAAAGTTTGCGTGTGGTTTGTGTGGTAAAGCTGCACGCGCAAACGATGTTAGTTAAAAATCAAATAGATGCTCAAGTAAAATACCGACAAGAACCCGTTATTTCTATCAGTATAACATTTTACATGGCGCCCATTTCTTATACACATCGACACTTCATTATAAAGTGGTCCTTCGTGATGATAAGTCGTATCATCCTGATTAGAAGTGTATATTTTCCCGCCAGGTTACTTGCCGTCTGCTAATAACTTCCATCATTGATTTCCAAGAAAATGGCATTCAACTGTATTTTAACATAAACATTTTGATGATTTTTTTAGTGTTGGGGTGATACCCGCATTCAGGTAATCATCCTAAATGTCTAACAGATCACAAGTCATCTGCGCGGGATACTGCTACCAATCTAACGGGGACGATTTCTTGTGGCTTGATCAACCGACAGAGTATCTGCATTATTACATCATTATTTAGCTTGATTTGCTTTCAAAATATAACATTTATTTTTTCCCATTACACGTGAAAATTTCATTTTTTTCACAATACATGTACACGTTTATGTATACTCTTTTACTGACAGCTATCCTGGCTCACATTTTGAACCCCGTTTCAGAGGGTAGCTGAATATTTTGCTCAACATGGAAAAAGAAATAACCCAACATATTGGCCCAATAACCATATGATATATTATGTATTATTTACGTTATAATTTCGTGTTCACTGGTATCAAATAAATTGATTAAATTGACAATTTCGTGCAAATTGCACATACAATTAAGAAGTACATATAAGAATGCCTACAAGGCAACTGATTAAGGCGAGACAGATGGGGCATTATCCCATCATGCTTTGATTTCCTCCCGGCCAATTATAACAGCTGTCAGCAAATTCAGGTAAATAAAAGAGCGTGGTGCGAAGAAGTAAATAATCTATAATCATAAACTGAGGTTGTGTACAATCAATTGACATAACATTATCTATATGTATGTACGTATGTATGTATGTATGTATGTATGTATGTATGTATATATATATATATATATATATATATATATATATATATATATATATATATATATATATATATATATATATATATATATATATATATATATATATATATAGGTATGTATGTACGTCAATGAAAAGTGCCAATACAGCATGTGACTTGAATAAAACACATTTTGTCTAGGTACTTTGACTTTCTTAAGTCAAGTTTCTGACTTGTGAAAGGGGAACTCAAAACTTTGAAAACCTGTCTTCACGTTATGTGTAAAGTGACGTGCGCTGAAACATTTTAAGCATGTACTGTTAAAAAAAAAATTACAACATATTTCGATGTATATCTGAACCGAAATGTTCAATATATTGGAAACTTTCGAGACAACGGAAAGTGGCAAGAATTTGACAGCAGAAAATAAATCATAATTATAGAAATGACAAACACAAGTCACGCAGAGATCTCTCTCCGCCCTGGGCCACATAACGTATTTCTTAATTCAACTGTTATATAACAAAAATGTTACAGACAAGCAACCACAACAATAAGATGTGGGTGAAGATTTCTTGTAACCAGAACTCCAGGTATCTACAAGCTTTTGTCATTTGAAGCGAAGAAGTAGCATCTGAAGAAATGTTGCACGGAGATGCCCGTGCCCAAAGATAGCTTTCAAAGTACATGTGGATTGCATTTGTGGTTGGCACAACTTAGGTACATGAGGGAGGAAGAAAACTAGCTGGATGAATAAGTGATTGAGTCACCTCAAGATGCCCTTAATTGTGTCAATAGTGGGCAAAAGCCAGCCAAATCGATGACCGATTCAGCTGACCCCCCCCCCCCAAAAAAAAGAATATGACAACATGTAACCTTTTGGATTCAAAGAAGTCAAAAACGGAAAACATCATGAACGAAAACAGTATTGATTAGGGTTTACTTCTTTGTGGCAAACTAGTTTAAAAGTAGAGGATCCTGGGTTCAATAACCAAAAGAACACGTCTTCGCATTGCAGGGACTCTGTCCTATATGAGGCTATATATCTGATACAAAAATGTACATCATATGTTGATGAAGGATGCACAAACAAGCCGATACAATAATACTCTTACGTTTAAAAATTATATATATATATATATATATATATATATATATATATATATATATATATATATATATATATATATATATATATATATATATATATATATGGTTCATCTAATTTCTACCAAAAAACAAAAGTGAGGCATCTGATAAAAAAGTTTTAAAAAAGAGGAAAAAGAGAAAAAATGTTCAGTGAACTGGGGAGCAAAGCTGCTAATGAGTTCAGAGAGAACGAGGTAAACAGGTGGCTGGCTGGCCGTGGGGTTAGGGTGTGGCGGACCAGCATCACGGCAGCTCACTGGCGACACGCGCCAGGCAGATCAGCTACTGATAAAGTTACACTGAGTGATAACATTGTCCAAGTGTCTGCACCAATAAAGGTAAAAGCCAATTAATGTGTAAGTCAAGAGTACTTGTCAGGGATCAGTGTGGCCAATTGGTAAGCTTCAGAGTGTGTCACAAGCAGTCTTATGGCAGCAGTTAAACTAATTGGAAGGACCAGTTTCATTTAACTACTCACGACAACTAATTGGGAGCCTTAAACCGACGTACCGATGGCAACCAATGGTCAGCTTTGGGATAATCAGTCGTTTGGCCGTCAGTGAACTATCCCAAAGTTTTTCTTTGCGGTTGCATCTGCCCTTAAATCACGCTACTAGGTTGAAAAGCGCACCAAATGTTTTCATCTCACTTTCCATCCGTTGCTTTTTTCCCCTCTGGCAAGCTGAGAGGAAGCTGAAAATCAATTGAGTGCGTTGTGTTTATGTGCTTAATGGAAACTTATTGTGATGACAAGCAAGAGGATAGAACTGGAAAATAGTAAGAGAAAGCATTTGGGAGATGTTGCATTATTTCTCCATCGTTCATGGAGCACCAGAACTTGGCAAGCTAATCAAGACTTTAATTAAAGCCTTTGTGGTGAAAGTCGGTGGCAGCATGCAGGACAGGGGGACACGGCATTTGTCGATTAGAGCGGATTAAACAGTTCCCCTAACAGCGTTTGGCCTACTGCAATGGCCGTGAAGACACTTTCAAGATTTATTGCCTATTCTTGATTGTCTCCTTCTTCACCGGCCTCATCAGCTTCACGTCGAGAGCTACAATTGTAGATAAAATATCAACTGACCAGTGTAATTGACACAACACTGGTTACATTGGTTTTGTAGCGAATAGCAAGGAAAGCAATCATAAATGAGACATAAATAATTTTAGTCAGACATACTCTCGAAGATGTGGTGCCCTAGGGTCTGTCCTTGAATGACTGGTCAAAATATTCTGTCCAACATAATAATTGTTGCTATAAATTTCAATTGAGTAGATGTCAAAAGTGCACAGACCTGTAGTTACTTCTTTTACCGATTTGATATTCATATTAAGAATTGTGTCCTGACGTCGCCAGTCACTTTGTACATGTGACGGGAATGAAGGGTCGTCGTAGCTAACAAAAACGGCTGAAATAGTATTAAATGGTATTAAAGATGAGTGCGTATGACTGGGCGCATTGAGATGATTGTCTCCAGTTCTTCTTGTGCCACTAAGCATTTCAAATGATAATGTAACGATTGTTTGCTGTTTGTAGAACTATTAAGACAACAAAGAATGTGGACGAGAAGGATAGCACTGCTCATTATGCAAACATATCAGAGATATGAGAATTCATCGAGGAATCAAGTTCACAAATTAGTCTTGATCCTGCAGCCTTGCTTCAATTCGTTACGTTTATGAATAGAGTGACATCCGTGATCATAATATGCAGCCCCTAATGTTGACAAATGTCATTTTCCTATAAAGTTTCCCGATATTCCAATGATCTTTATATTGGTGATTAAAATAAATAAATACACATTTTAAGAAGGGTGTAGGTTTTAGTGACGCAAGCCCCAAAAGCGCAAAGTATGCCAGCAGAACCTTGGCTGTATACCCCCTAACCCGTTTGCCGGAAAAAGCTGAACAAGGATGCAAACTGATGCATTCTGTTGCCCTTTGGTGACAACATCAAATTTACCGTGAACACCGTGTACCACTTTAGCCAATGAT
Source organism: Hermodice carunculata (assembly GCA_964020975.1). Lineage (NCBI taxonomy): Eukaryota > Metazoa > Annelida > Polychaeta > Eunicida > Amphinomidae > Hermodice > Hermodice carunculata. Next base: position 73,309,658 of record OZ026625.1, read on the forward strand.
TATTCAGGGAAAACGTTTTTTTTTTTTTTTTTTTTGTTGTTTTTTTTTTGTTTGTTTGTTTGTTTGTTTTTTGTTTTTTCGCAGTTCTTCTTCCCCCAAGAGACTCCTTTGCAACAATATTCATATTTCAGGCTCTTCTATGGGTCATTTCCAAGTTTTCTGAACATGAGGCAATCATATTGCTGCAAGGGTATATGACATTATGACATGGTGCTCCTTTTGGCCTAACATTAGATGAGTCATAATAACTATAACCAGTTATGTTACTGAACCATCCAGAAATAACACTTTTTCTAACAAATAAATGAAATATTCTTAATATGTTTAGCATCTTGTCTGTTTCGAAGCTGAGTGAATGACTTTGCTCAAGCTTTTCTCAATTTGTTACTTTTATCAAAGAAGTTCATTTGGCACTGCTTAATGCAAGAGTCTGCCCTCCATCCTGTCAAGCTCCAAGTGCAGTTTAAGCGAGAGCACAGGATCCCAGTTAATATGAATACCTCCTGTTGAAGGTACATTCTGTTACATAAGTTTTTATATACCAGCATGGATAATCTTTTCCAACTAAGGGACTCTACAAAGTCTTCCAAGAAGAACTTAAATTTTGTAACAGACTAAGATCCAATGGAACAGAAAAAACATATCGCATGTGATTTTATGAACAGCATGGGTTACTCATGAAGTATATCATATCTAGATGATTAATACAAACATGTTGTAATCTTTAACAGGTTTTTACACATAAGCTGTAAACGTTTTACTTCCATAGCATGGGTTATAATTCTTCGCTACATCTTTGAAAAAAAAAGACCACAAGCTTTCTTTCAGAGAAACCTGCAGCAGAAAAACTTATAGGAACCAAAAACTAAATGCGATTTTTTTTCCATATATTTTTCATATACATGTTTTTCTAGAAGCTTATTTTCCACCACACACACACACACAAAAAAGGTACATTACTTAGGTGATTCAAAATCAACAGTGCATATCTAGTGTGCTGACCAACTGTACCCAGCATAATAATAATTCAAAATGAGAGTCAGGCTGCTTTGTTATGCGGGCATATTGTATTCCTGTATCTGCATGCTTTACTACTGAAAAAAAAAATGAAACCCCGTATTTTGAGTTACTCTTGACATATCAGCTGTGGATTGAATGACTATGGATACTTCGTATTTTGAATTCCCATTGACACATATTTTGCCTTGCTATTTACACTTTACTCTTATCACCCGGCAACATAAAGTTACTAAACGATCACACACACGGTGTAACATACAGGGAATTCAACTGACCATTATATTACCAGTGAAGACTTCTTATAGTAAATAGGACGCCGTGTGAGGTTTACAGCCGCTGTTGTCAATGTCATATTTCATGCTTGATACAATTGAATGGAATGTCTCATGCAAACATGTGGGTTGCAAAACGTGCTTAAAAATGACTGTGAAAAAATGTGAAGTTCGACGTGAAGAGACTGGAGCATAGCCATTCATACATGTAGGCAATATTGAAAACAAACAAACAAACGAACAAAGACAGAGGTTTAATATACAATTTCCGGAATAAGCAATTTTGGCTTTTCCGAAGGACTCTGAACTGGTAGGTGTAGGCTAATGTCCAGGTGACCTATTTTTCTTTCCAAACGATAGTTGAAGTGAGTTGTAATTCATGTTATTTCACCTCGTGAGTCTTTTTCAGGGTGGCTGTCTGTGTTAAATGTATACAGTTATCAGACGTATCCCAGGAAAGGGGCTTTCTCTAGGTAATTATGGTAAAACGCAACTGCGCACAGTGGCTCCACTTGTGGGAGAATGTCCAAAACTGCATCCCACTCTAATTATAAGTGATGTTGGCGTCAGTGCGTCAATGACATATTGCCTTCGCCTTGGTAGATTATTCAATGATGAAGCTTCACAACTGCTCTTTATTCCCTAATTATTACACTAATATGCAACACCGTGTAACATTTGTACAACTCTTTATCACATCTCTGTAAATCTTTTTTTCACATATTCAAATTTATTTAGGACATTAAAAATATGTATAGTTATGGTTAAATGATCAAACGGCTTGCCTTATTTTGGGGCCTAATATTGCCCAATGGATCATTCAGGATAGTTGTTCCGTACATTGAAAGTAAGAATCTAGTCACCTGGCTGGTTAATTCGCCCTTGAATCATTCTATGTATCCTCTCGCGTGACTCGGACGTACATTATTTTAGCACTGTGTCAACGCCTCGAGTACATGACGTCATCAGAAGAGTGCGCGGCTACCTCTTCGCTGATCTATAAATCTAAGGTGATACTTGAATGAGTATATTTTGTGTAAATACCATCTCAGACCTGTCCTCTGACTGCAAACTGCAGTGGGTCCTTTATCAAGGGAATTTGCGAAATACTCGGAATCCAAATGGAAAAGTAGGCTCAGCAAATAGGCCATCAACTTTGCCAACGCTATCAACAGTCACCTGAAATCTATAGAGACGTGGTCTCACCGATGGCCAGTCACTTTTAATGGTACCAAAATCAAATCCATGCTATTCACTAAAAAGAAGGCTCAAGATCAACACCCACCAATTGTTTTCTTCGGTAACTCTTTAGAAAAAATATAAGATCATAAACATCTTGGTGTAATTCACACTTCTGTCTTGTCATGGTCAAACCACATAAGTCCCCTTGCATGCCAATCCAGGAAACTAATTGGAATACTAACAATATAGACTCAATAGGCGTTCTTTGGAAATTACATACTTCACATATATTAGACCATTACTGGAGTATGGCGATGTAGTTTGGAGTGGATTCACTCAGGCGGATGCTTCGTCGCATTATAGTGTTCAACTGGCTGCAGCCCGAGTAATAACTGGGGCAACCTGTCGCACAAGTCATATATTATTATACAGTGAGATGGGATGGGAGACTTTGGCTAAACGTCGAGACAAACATAGATGAACATTGCTATATAAGATAATACATGGGCAAACACCCGATTACCTTCACAGCTTAATTCTAGGAAAAGTTTCTTCTAGAAATGCATACAACGTAAGATCAAAAAATGATATAGTTATAAGCCAGGTATACGCAAGAATTAGTATTACAGTAATTCTTTTAGACCAGCAACCGTTCGTCACTTGAATATGTTACCCAATTCGGTTCGAAATTCTGAGGATCTTGATACATTTCAGCGAAAATTAGACAAAGATAAACCAAAGGTTAACGATTTATTTCACATTGGCAACCGGAAAGTAAGCATCCTACATTCCAGAATTAGAATGGGCTGCAGACAGTTGAACCACGACGTGCATAAATTGGCATCGTGAGTTCCCGTAGTTGTGCTTGTGGAGCAACGGTTGAAAATTCTTACCACTTTTTCTTTGAATGTCCTCGCTTCATTACCGAACGTAACACTCTTCAAATGTTTATTATAATCAAGGCTCCGTTTACATTAAACACACTATTTAATGGAAGTTTATATAGTTCAAAAGCCGCTAATGTGGCTATCTTTGATTCTGTACATACGTATATTATCCGCACTGGAAGATTCAATTGAGGCCTGTACTGGTTTCACTTGGTATCTTGTATATATATATTTATTATTTAAGGTATGGGTAGGCCTACCATTTAAGTGGCCACGTGCGGTGAAACATCAATACTTTTCTGAATGACTATTTCAGACACTGTTTGTACTATACAGTCAATGCAAAATATTTATTGCTCGGACCACGATCTGTGACTACCCGGTGGTGTCAACAACTTGGATACTGTTATGTGGGCGTTAATGTAGTGTCCTGTGGTCTGTGCCATTATCTTTTACACCAGACTCTGTATTTTAATCTTTTTTTTTCTTTCACAAGAAGAATTTGTATAGGCCATGCCTGTTTTCCGAATGCATTAATAAAATATGCCTAAGCTAACACAATACACACGCTTATGTGGGCACACAGTTCGCGAGCCTTTTTTGGATAGACTTTATTCTTTCACCAAGCTACCTGGCTCACTGAAGTATCCCTGATCTTCCGCCAGGCCCTGTATAATAATATTAAACACATAATCAATGACAGTGGAGTACAAAATAGATAAAACAGAACACTCCGTACATATACTGCCAAGCATTAAATTAGTAAAAGTTTTTGGTAGTAGTGGTAATAATAATAATAATAATAATAATAATAATAATAATAATAATAATAATAATAATAATAATAATAATAATAATAATAATAATAATAATAATTGATAAATAAATAAACAAATAACGGCAATTTAAGCAAAAAGTGGGCTGCAGTTAAGGTGAGGATGTACATGGTACAGGGATATGACACACAAGGAACAGGATGGGATAAAAACTGCCCACTTAGCCTTCTGCAGACATCAAAATGTCAACGGTGTCAACGACCCATTGTCCTCGGCCTTGGTTGATCATTAAATGATGAAGCTTCTCAGCAGGTCAGGTCGTTATTCTCTAATCCATGGAGGTTTCAAACGTTTGGATTGTTGTTTTAACCCTTAAAGTGCTCATTTAAGATTGAGTCAACAGCTTTCCTCGGGACACTTTGCGCGCAATGCGCGCAAAATGTCCCGAGGAAAGCTGTTGACTAAGACTACTTTTTCCTTCAGACAAGGCTTGCTGGTTTTTGAATGAAAGATATCTTCATGAGGAATTTGACTCTTTTAACCATTATATTTTTAATGGTAATGAGAAAGCAACTATAGCAGTGATTAGCACTTTAAGGGTTAACATTGCCGAAGGTGCACTCAACAGTTTCATGTGAGTCCAGGCGTATAATATTATAGGTAGGGTTAAAAAAATCCTCGATTTCTTCACCAAAAGTACAGTTACGGGACTTCGACACCAATTTTATATATATATTCATTCAACTGGGCCCTGACCGTGCGTATTTCAGCATGAAAGATGATGTTTAGCGGTTAACGATTAGAAAGAGTTCATTCTTTATCACCGTTTAATGTTTATCGGGCACGCACATAAATGTTGAAACGTGTTCTGCTTGTCTTATTTTAGAGAAGTTGGTTCGATAAGTGTAAAGTAGAAGGAAAGAGGGAACTGTGGTTTATGGTTCTGCCCCGAAAGTGCAGAACTATGGTTTATCGTTGTGGCCTGGAAGTGCAGAATATAGTATTCATGACAAACGTTAGATGTTCTGTTTCCTGTGGTTTGGTTAAACAATTTTGACGATAAAGTGGGACTTTGTTATTTTAACAATAATATAATGCTGCTTTTTGTTTTCGCGTCTTGATAAACTTTTGCAGTCCGTCTCATCATACAGTTCTGCTACAATTCGGGCCATGTCCAGCTGAGCATCTGTTAGTAAGGATTCGTCAGATTGAGAACAATGCATCCATACAATGTTGCCATAACTAGGCCTTAGATAGGACTATAAAAAGCCACAAAAGTAAACCTGTGCAGTTGATGTTGCTATACTCTTCATTCCAAGTTTAGTGACATCGAAGCCCTCACCGTAAATACTTATATCTATTTACAGATTCTGCATTGGTGTTGAGAAATACAGAGTTAAGATGGTTCTTTAATAGGGCTCGATATCCCCGAAGTTAGCATAGTTTTTTGTGTTTTGTGGAATTGAACGTTGCAGCCATTTTCTGTCCAATTTTGAATACTAGGCCAGCGTCTAAGTATCCTGCTACAGTATCTGGCTAGTTTACTTCAATAAATACCCTGACTTGTCACCAAACAAATTTATATTGGAGGGTTTCAACTTCGACTATGTCATTATTATAAATCAAAAATAATAGGGGGCATAATATAGACCCCTCAGGTACTCCAGCTTCGACTCTACCCCGACTGGAGTTTTGTCCATGAATAACTGCTCTTTGTTGTCCTTCACATAAGTAATTTCAAACACTACAATAAAAGCGGTTCTGACAAGCCTGCTTTTTGTGATTTACACAAAAGGCCCTCATGCTTAATTTTATCAAAAGCCTTTGTCATGTCGAAAAAAATAACACATTTCTTTTTGTTCAGCCAACGCTCCTAAAACTTTGTTGTGGAGGTGTAAAGTTGGTTTACTGAAGCATCGCAACTTGTAAAGGAGTAATTGCATGATGATCTTTGATGAATACATGCTTAAAGATTATCCCATCGGGCTTTACCAGCAACGCTGAGTAGAGAAATTTAACTGTTGCATATTTTTTCAGGGCCACGCTTATGACTTGGTATAGCATGAACTTTTCCCATTCAGTTGGATGTTTGGATTCCGACAGGCATAAGCGATAAAAAAAGTTTCGTTAATAGCTTGTGAATACTATGTGCCGCTTCCTTTCATAAACGAAGAGTGATTCCGTCTGGTATTTCCGTATATTGACTTGCCGCTCCAGACACATATGTTAATACCAAACGCGGATAATTCGAACCAGTGAATTATACCGGCATCTGCATGCTACTATTTAATACACAACCAATTTCGTTGGGCGCTGTTCTAAAAAATATATGCAAAATTCATTGATGTAGGGTTGCTTTGGAGTCGCGTCTTTAAGTATAATATGCAATAGATCGTATTAAACTTCCTGTCAAATTGAGATGCAACATTCAGAACTAATTCCTCGGAGATTTTCATCTACGCACAAAATTACCTGGAATCAGGGCATACGATTTTGAGCTGAAATTTAGTAGAAACTGGTTGGAAGGCGGTATAATGTATGTAATTGGAATTGTAAGGTTCATGACGTGTTCGGTGCCTCATAACTCATTCCACCCTAATGACGCTTTTTCCCGCTAATATCTAAATGTCGTCTGTTAATTGTATTTTACTAATTTAGGGATTATTTTTCATTTTGTGTGTGTGTGTGTGTGTGTGTGTGTGTGTGTGTGTGTGTGTGTGTGTGTGTGTGTGAAACTTGCATGGAATATCATTCCAAATTATATGTCCATGGTCAACAGCTTTCCTTGGCGCGCTCTGGGCACATTGCGCCAACAGCGCGCCAAGGAAAGCTGTAACTCAAAACTTGGCACCCAAATACCATGTGACACGCTCCCTTAAAACTTCAACAAGCTCCGCTATGAATACAAACATGTGGGAATGTGCTTTATAAAATTTTCTTTGGATTGATGGTAAAGTATAGAATAGTTTTGTTGTTTTGCAGTAAAAGAAAATGAAAGGACGAGAAAGCGTGCGTGAAGACGAAGTCATACGGACGGATGAACTGGTAGATTAGTCCGAAATTGGGTACAGTGGTAGAGTATGACCTTGCAGTCAACAAACATCTCTACAAAACCTTGACAGGCACCTCGCGTGTTTAAGTCTTTCAGAGATGTGTCCTCTGGCTGACACGCCAGTGTTGCAAAGAAAATGGCCTTACTTAAATCATTAGGCCAAACCATAAAGTTAAAATTCTCTGGCGCTCTATAGCTGTTTCGCTCTGATCACGTGACAGAATAACTCTGAATCATTGGTGGCGGTTCCCACGGTAACTTCACAAACGCAATTCCGCTTTACTCTCCTGGCCCTACGACTTAATACCTCTATTGAGCCCACTTTCATCCTCAATTTCATTGCCATGAACTATGGACACTGAAGTTATTATACGTAAACTGCGAGTTAAAATCTGTCTATTTAGCAACAGACAAGACCGAAGTTTGCCAAGCCAGCCACAGAGTAGTTTATATGACTCACTCACGCAACAAGCTCATCCATAAGCACGTTCTTACCAAGGACAATAATTATTAAAATATTTATAGATGATACAATTACAATGTAGATGATATTAAACCAGTGTAATAAGGAAACACACGAACTTGTAAAGGAACTTCACAGACAAAATGTCGTCGTTAAAGGCAAGAGAATTGTCCAGACGCCAAAACGAGGCGTCGCATAACATGTTGTATCTGATATCACAGAGAACAATGTTTTCTGGGATTGTGACTGCCGTTTAAAGAGATTTTGGCTACAGATGCGGAAGGAAAACGCATCCATCAAAGATGCTATAAACACACGACTCACCGCAGAGTAGCTAAAGCCTTCTTCTCTTCGATTGATGATGTGCCCTCCCTTAGAAGACTATGGCTTCTGCTATCGGGGTTCGTCCTGTGCGACGCAGGTTGCGTGGTCGCGATTTGTGCAGACTCGGGGGTGCAGCATAATCGCCCTGCAGATCAAAGGCAACATGCAGGGGGGCGGAGAGGTGTTCCTGGTGACAATAGACACGAATGTGTCGCAATTCCCCCATCAATTTATTTTATTTTGAAGGTCATGAGGAGAACAAATGGAATCAATTGCGTGAAATGTGGCCCATTATGAGGCATTGAGATGACGAGACAGATCTAATGGACCGAACAAGCTAACTTGAACCCACCACCTATCCCTTTCTCTAAGCTATCTGCTTGTTTTTATTTTGAAAAATTGATGATGATTATCCCATCTCTGTGAAAGGAATAGTTGCGGGAAATTAGGGGACTCTCCATCATTTGTGCCGTAATTGGGAGCGCATCCTTTCTGTGGGCCCAGGAGGTGCGTGAGGGGCGCTCTGTGCTACCTGGTCACGTCCCCGACTCTTCCAGCAGCTGCTGTATTGGCACAACGTACCCGTCCTCCTGCCTGCAAACCCACAATTTCTGTGGCGCCGTCCTGAGGGTTGTTTTGCACTAATTATGATCCTCCAATGACTGCTCCACACGGAATCCTGGCCAGCTTGGGCAGGAGGAGTACCTATTGCCCCTGGAATCCCTGTAAATTGTCATTTTCTTATCTTTAGGTAGATTCGCAGGAGTGGTCAGGAACAGTTCTACTAAAGAGGTTTCGTGTAGTCTCCTTGGTTCTACCAAGGAGCCTATAAAATTATAACATAGGCTCCTTGGCTCTGCAGATTATGTCAATAAAATACTGGGGGGGGGGGGGGTTGTATACTTTCGTTTCTTTAACTCTTGCTGCGCCAAGTTTTGATTCAGTCAACAGCTTTCCGCGGCGTGCTTTAGGCCCAAAGCACGCTTAGAAAAGCTGTTGACCCGGACCATTCTTCGAGTCCCTGCTACTGTAGTCATGTTGATACGTAAACTAAAGGTCGGTTACAATAGGAATCTAGCATCGCCATGTCGAGACACAGTACACCGACGTTTGTCGCCATTGGCTATGAAACGGTTAAAGAGGATTAGAAAAAAAATAGCCAGAGTTTAATACCAATTCTTCTGCTCGTATATTCAGAGAGTAATATATATATATATATATATATATATATATATATATATATATATATATATATATATATATATATATATATATATATATATATATATATGCATAGTAAACTATTGAAAGCAAACCGGAAAAAAAGGATAAAAATAGCATGACAAAATACAAAGCAGTACAATTCATTATAAACAGGGAGTGCAATGCAGTGAGACAGGACTACAGTACTGAGCACCGCCACAGGCTTGAGCCACTTAAAAAGGAGAATATTGTAGTGAGCAGAGAGTCATTAGGAGTTGGAGCAAAAACAAAAATTTAGACCGTAATATCAGTGTCATCTCCCATTACAATATGACTGTGTTTCAAATCTCTAATGTACTGATATGTTTCTTCAATAAAAAGACAGTTGGTGACACCAGGTTGAGACAGTACAAAAAGTTGACTCTCTCTTGACGATGCACATTTTCAAATTTCGCACCTCGTTCATAACTCCTAAGATTTTCACAAACCCTTGTAAAATGACTGTTTATGTGTACACAGAAATAGAATAACTGACTCTGTCTAGATAACATACCTGTAGGATGCAGCCGTGTGCGCACACCTGGGACAGTTACACGTAACAGGCTCTTGCTGCAGCCTACTCGGCTTTTGATTAGTATAAGGTGCTACGGGCAATTAAGTGGTCGACCATAATCCAATCATAATTGGTGGCGTGTAATATTAAAAGCGACTTTCCATTCATAAATTATGTGTGCTAATTCATCATAGAACACCTTTCTTTTTCTGGGAGCTTTCATCTGTGTAGACGCATTTTATATGGCGCGCGGGTTTGACTGGCGGGCCCATGATAACACAATAGAGCCACTAAAATATTTAGCATATTCCCTCATCAATCCTGTACTTGAAGATCACAACGAAGTGATCAGATGCTTGCCGTCTGATCGGGACATAAAAGCCTGCACACTCACACGACAAATAAAAAAATACAACTTTTGACCGCATGCACACAGATATTTGCATTTCGACTATGTCCAGAAATGACGTCTAGTGAATGCAAGATAGAAGTTGAAGAGATCCATATACATTTAACTTTTATTTCTGTCAAGTGCCTACCTCACAGATATTAAGTTTTGATACTTCACGAAAATTCATTCCTTTTACCTGTTTCAGAGCACATACCTACAGTTAGATGCAGGCTAGTTTATATTTAGTTAGAGTATGAAGAAGCCAAAAAAAATCGATTTTTATATATCCAAAATTTCACCTGCGTTTCTTCATTTAAGCTAAGATATCCTGCCACAAATACAACAAGCCAGGCGACAGAACCAGCACTAAGATTGTGAATTTATCACACACAAAACCAATCAATTCAATTAATGGCATATCACGATAATTAAGATGAACCTTATATAGTTTAACTGCTTCACTTCCAAATTGCGGACTGAGTCAATAGCTGCCCTAGCAGCCCTTTGGCCAAAGCACCAAGAGGAAACCTTATGACCTTGACAGTTTCGTTTCTCTGGATCATGCATGATGGCTTTTGATTGAAAGATCGTTTAAAGAGGGGTTTGAATCTGAAACCGTCATACTATTTCAGGTCGGGACTTTTGTTGTTGTTGGTACTGAAAGAGTTAAGAGTGTATTTACAGGAATCATGACTGGAAGAATTAAAGGTATTAATGTATCGTGTAAATAAGATTACACTGTCACGAAGTATAAGCATTAGACCCATAACAAAACATATCCTTAGTGAGTATAGCCAGTACCTTGCACTTGTTATGTGGACGGAGATCATGAAATTCCAATCCATATAGGTGACCAGTTGATACCTAAACAGATATTATTTTCAGCTCGAGAATAGTGCAGAGCAACATTTTACTACGGTAAGGCACCTGGTGTATCTGTATATGTAACAGTAAATTCCTTCGAGATCGTAAATATGAGAAATCGATCGTGCTCCACTAATGGGTCAGTCTATATTAACAATGTAAGGAATTTCTCTGAGGTATACTGGTTATCCTCAGCATTACCAGCGATCATGTAACAAAATTAAACTTTTCAATGGTGGCCCCAAACGAAGAGAAAAGCGGAGTTAATGCTTTTTGGCAGAATATAACCCCAATGGGTGAGGGGGATGACTTTTTTTTTTTGGGGGGGGGGGGAATAAATTGTGAACTTAAGGGAAGAAATACTTGTCCCAATGACACAGTGGATTTTCAGTGCGCTGCAGAGTAAGATCTCACATGCGAGTCTTTGCGAATTTTTATTTTTCAAAGAATATCAATATGTTTACCAGTTAACTCTTATGGAAGTTCAGCAAGACAGACTTTATTTGTTTATACGTATGTGTAAACCAGCGGAGATCTAAAAAAAAACGGATATACGAAAAAAATATGCCGTTGGAAAATAAAAGGATACCAGGGCACATGTATTGGTATACACACGTATGTGGACGTGCATATATATACAGCTATATATGTATGTTGTATGTATGAACTGAAAATGTTCGTGTTCATGTGTTAGTGAAAGTACAAACATTGTACATATATGCTTATTTGCATGTCTGATCATGTCATGTATGTTGTGGTACGAAAAGTTTATAGTTTATAAACGCATGGAACTGATTGACGAAAGAAACGTCACACTACGGCAGATTGTTACCCTGTCAGGAGCAATTTAGTGAAATGTATGCATCTTTTCCATCCCACCCCATGCACCAGGAGAAGGCCAATCTGTTCAATTTTAGAGATCCTACATCAAAGTTGTACATATGCTTGATTCCTTCGTGATCTTTTCTTTTCATTCAAGAATGGACTCAACTTATCCCTACCTCAGTATAACCATGCTGAAGAATTACTTGTCGGCAAAACTTCTCCATCTGGTGTTTGATGTTGCACTTTAAGTTGCTAATCCTGTATTTTTTTTTTTCAAAATTATTGCAACAACAAAAACAAAGAACCACCAGCCGTAAATCATAAGGATGTCCTAAGGGGACAAACTTCCATCGACAGTGTTTTTGAAAGGGAAGACCGCACCCTTAAGGACCTGGCAAAATTGTGTAAATAACCACATTCTGACAGCCAAATGCATTTATGATCAGACTTTATCAATGTTGCTTCTGTCCGCCTCTGGAAAGGTTTGACCACAAGGCCATCGAAGAGAACCGTAAACGAGCCTTGGCAGCGACCCTCTGGTGACAGGTCATGAATCAACTGTACGCCAAAATGGAACACTTTGTCACAAATGTGACATAAAGTGCATGATACGAGAAGACACGTGCACAACCATTGAGTGAGACCGGTGCCCGGAGAGCAGGGCGGGGCGGAGGAGCGCGGCCACCTGATTGCATATTGGCCCGCATGCAATATAACTGGACATCTAATGGCTAATGACCATTATGTGCACTGGTAATGTAGCATGGTGGTAACGGTGCTCTTCTTGTCCCTCACCACCAATCCTACGATGACTTTATCAACTTAGTTCCAGTAAAATTAACTCTTAAAGTGGTAATCACTGCTATACCTGCTTTTCTGTCTCTGTTAAACATATAATGGTTAAAAGATTCAAATTCCTCGTGAAGATACCAACACCAGCAAGCCTAGTCTAAAGCCAAGAGGAGTGTTGGTCCTTAGCCTCCAAAGTAGTCCTCGGGACACTTTGCGTGCAAAGTGTCTCAAGGAAAGCTGTTGACTCAATCTTAAAGGTGAAATGTGGAAAAGGGCTAGATGAATGCAAAGTATTTTTTTCCAAAAGTTATATGCAACAATGGACCCAAACCAAAAAAGTTGTATGTCCCTGTCTTGAACTTTCAATTATTTGGCATCATATGGTCTAAAAGTGCAGTAGGATGGTTAGCCAAATCTCTAAAGCATTTGGTATGTTTTCGTTATAATTCTGTACTTACAAGAAATGTTAGTTTGGTCGTAAGCATAACGCCAAAGCGACATGTCTCAGAAGGCGGTGCAGATATATATAATCTATAATATTTTGTGATACAGATTGCAGTGGTGAAGCCTATCATTATATTTATATATATTGCTACATATTTTGTTGGCATACATTTTATTTTGAGGAGCCTTGAGATTTCAAAAAACAAGGACACTCGTAATGTGTATATAAAAGTAAACGTTGCATTTCTTTTCACCACAATCGTTTTTAAACTGAGGAGATAAACCCGAAATATTGTACTTTAGGATAACTTCCAACATAGAAAAAAATAGAAATACATCAATCCTATTGTCATCCACAACGTACTAAACATGTGTCGATCTATATGAAAGACAGGCGTACAGAAGAACCATTGAAATTGTCGGTTTCATTTTGGAAGAATCCTTTTTTAATATGCATTGACGCCACTAAACAGGATGTCCCATATGAAATATGTGGACATTTTAGGCTTCGCTTTGGAAAAATCCCTTAGCAATATTCAGTGACGCTTCTTAACAGGATGTCCATTATGAAAATATCCAATGCAAGTGATCAAAACAATGCAATAAAAACTGCATTCTTATGTTATTTCTTATAGCTGAAAGACGACGAAATGATAAATTTTGCATCGTCTCTGACCTACAGCTGTGTCAGTTTGAACATATTAGATTAAGCGCTCCATATGCGGATCTCTGTTTTACGTAATGCTTTCCTGTTGCCAGTAATGATGAAGTGTTTTTCTGTCACTTGAATATTGTATCTCCATACCTTTTGTCGTTTTTGAGCCCTTTCCCACCTCATTCTGAAAGAGTCTTCCCAGGTGTCATTGTTATACCGTTAATACTATCAATACATTCTTCCGGTATGTGGGCCTCTTTCTGGTCAGAGAGCCCTCTTACAAAGATAGAGGTTAATAGTTTCACTAAACGTAAGAAAAATAAAGTTTTCAGTTTCTTTTATTGGGTAATATTGTCAGATTTTGTACTTTATCTCAATGCAAAAAATACGCATTGCATCTTTTGTATTCATAAGAGTAGTAAAGTATGTCTAGGTAACTCATAAGTATGCCTGTATGCCGGTAACTGTGGACTCTATGATGAATTTAGAGTCACTAATTTTAAATTAACTTGGGTACCCATATGTTTTGTACGAGATCGCCTGGAATAAATAAGAATAATAGATCTACAGCTAATAATCATCAATAATAATCCTTATGGAATGCATAGGAGTTTTAACTTACATGACAACGTGCGTACACAAGGTTTATCTATGCTATATGTGTATATATATCTGATGCTGAGTTTGTTCTCCTGACAAGCTGGCAACTCTGATGTAACACATAATCTAGCCATGGAGCAGCATATTACTGAATGGTCGTGTGACAGATTAACTTCGTTTGAAACCTGATTGAAATGTCAAAGTCTATATAAACGGAAAACGACACACACGAAACTTCATAAAAGAAAAGTGTGAAAAAGAAAGACGACAAGACCATATGTCGTGACCTATAATTTATCACATGCACATTAACCATATGGTGAGACAAGAAGTCAAACAGCAGATGTTAACACCTGCACGGAGAACGTGATAAATACGGTGGGCCTTTCACTGCAACCAGCAATCCAACAATGAAGATTTCGGCAATATGAAATTACGAACGTAACCAATGCGTGTCAGGTCAAAAGACAAGAGTCCATTCAGCATCTTAAATTTCATTACATGATGTACGAGAATAGATCATAATACAGGATGCAGTCATAGTTTCATGAATCGATAGAGAATATGCACTCAATTGTTCAGTTGTGGGTGATGTGTATTATAAAGTGCTGGTACAGGAAAACTCCGAAACAACAATTTCTAACCAACATACGAATGACAGGTTTAGGCCTATATATATATATATATATATATATATATATATATATATATATATATATATATACCGGTAGGTATCTGTCGAGTGGTGAACAAATATTACATATCAGTGAGTACCCAATTAGCGCACAACTGTTCAACAATAAAAGACAGAAGATGGAAAATAAATACAAAGCGAACAAGCTGCAAGCAACATTGTGAAGTCTATTTTCGGGGTGTAATGCTGGAAATTTTAAGCTCTACATGATATTATACTCAAAGAGAAAGCTTTTCGGTGGTTGAAGAAAAAAGAAGTTGATCTATGAATGACTTTATTACTGCACCATAAATACAATAAATGGTAATCTGTAACTCAATACACTAGACAATACACTATACCACAACAGTACAATACAACACAGTACATTACAACAATCCCTGATACGTATGCCTTAGGGGCAGCTCCCCCCCCCCCCCAAAAAAAAACCCAGCTCAAAGTATCGTAGGTTTTAAATGACTTCAGAGTACTATAGTGTACCCCTGATTTTCACTGTTTCCGATATAAATTTTGTAAATTGTCATATATTTTCAATTTCGTCACATTTCATAAGTTTCATGAATTTGTTTTCGGGCGATAAATGCTCAAAATCTACGATAAATTTATGCAGAGTATCAAATAATCTATTTCTGGCTTCTCTAAACTTTTGGCAATTTACTACGTAATGAAATTCATCTTCGACTTCCAAACACGAATCACAAATTCTCTCGTCAATGGGAACCTTAACTGGCCTTCTAAGTCTACCTGTTTCAATGTTCCAATTATGTGCGCTTATTCGTAATCTGGTCAAGTTTTTCCTTTCGTTCAAATTCTTTAATACAATTAGGTACTTATCTATTTTGAAATCTGATTTAAATTTCGAATAGGTTCTGAACAAGTTGTATTGTTAGCTTGAACCACTGGGACCAATGACACAAAAAGCCCTTTTAAGGTAGCTATCTCAGTGTCTTCAAAGTGTCAAGGAAACATCTTTGGAACTATACGATGCCCCGAAAAGGAGGAGTCTGTCTGTCTGTCTGTCTGTCTGTCTGTCTGTCTGTCTGTCTGTTTAGTAATCAGGGTTACTGGCTAACTGCTGCCGCAGATATCCCTCAGGCCGTGGGTGACAAAATTATTAGAATATGCATATGACATGATACAGATGAAAGATATAGTAACAAAATAACATATGCATAAAACAGAATATGTAATGACAAGAAATGAATCTATAGAAAACAGTAACAAAACAGAAATTCACTGGACCTTATAACATATGGTAAGTAAAGAATATTTTGGTAAATGGAAAGTCCTAACAACAGCATTTGTGAGTAACACCATGACGAGGGGCATGGCGCCGGAGTTCTCATTACTAAAATGTACCGAGTGTAATGGTATAACTGTAGACCTCTCGCAAATCTACGTTGTACTAAGTATAAAGGTATGACAGTAGAGCTCGTGGAAGTTTGCATTGTACTGATGTATAAAGGTATGACAGCAGAACTCTGGGAAGTTTATATTGTACTAAGTATAAAGGTATGATAGCAAAACTGTCGCAAATCTACGTTGTACTAAATATAAAGGTACATGAGAGCAGAACTCTCGGAAATCTACGTTGTACTAAGTGAAAAGGTATGACAGCAGAAATGTCACAAGTTTACATTGTACTAATTATAAAAGTATGAAAGAAGTACTCTTGCAAGTCCTCATGTACATGCAGACCATTAGTAGTTCAGCCAGTGACTATTTTGGCAACCAAATTCTTTTTATGGCAGGAAACTCCATTGTTTGAATAATCATAGATTCGGGGCTTTTGTAGTTTCAGGTGGAAGCGAGTTCCAGCTGGCGAGGCCTCTATAGGAAATCTTGTACTTTCCAGCATTTGGAATTGCACGTGCTAGGGGGCACAGTCAGTCACTGAGGAGTGCCTTGGTAACACGAAACCTTGGCGACTGTAATTTACAGTCTAAAGATATGAACATTTCAACTAATTCATTGTAATACAGAAATCAAGTTTATGTTTATTTTAAAAGTTAAACGCCTGTTCCTCTTAACTTATCGGTGGCATAAAACAGTTTTGGAAGACGTGTGAAGGTTTTATAAGTAAAACCAAAATTGCTGATTTCTAAGGAATATGTATGCAGAGGCCCATTTCAGTCATTTAAAATTAAATACTTTTTTCCTTTGAATTTGATTAACTCTATATACCTGAGTTCAGGATATAAATAGTTGAAGGTTTTTCATTCTTTTAGAAACACATTCCAAAAATTGAACAATGAAACACTGAACGTATGGAATTTCATTTTATAGCAAACGTGACACGAGGAAATCTTGTTAAAAACTGAACGGCATTGTTCCACATACATCATACTTCATCAGCTCACGTATAAGTTATTTGGTATACTACACAAAATGGACGCTGTATGGCCTGAAATCACGACTAAAAGATTTGCAGCTGTGGCTGCGTAACAAGCCACCTACAATATTAATATCATTTCACTTTGTCTGTACTGCCGCCTCTTATGATCTAAATCAAGACCAATTTCTGAAGGGATAAGTTTTGTGTTGTGTATGACTGATGCGTTTTGGGGCTGGGGTTTGTAGGTTGTTAATGTTTTGTTTCATTGTATTTAAGGGGCCGATATGAGAATCCCATGTTTATCAAATTCTCGTGACATAAACTGAAAATACAATTATTAAGACTATTTGTATTGGATACATCCTGACAAAATATGAGAGATAAGAAGAATCGAAATACTTTTTACAGTAAATATGCGTCATTTGTCACCAACACTGTGAGTTCAGCATCAAGTGTGCAGGAGGTCTAGAGGATTTCAATTCAAATTAAGAATTAAACATAACCCTTTTTATCAATGCAATCAACCATGACTTTCAAAACGAAACAAGTAAACCAAAAATATGGAATTCCAGCGTATTTTCCAATTTCTTCACTTTTAGGAATTGTATAGTAGTATTGGGCACACTTGGAAGGACACTGGGGAAATTAAGCAATGGAACTGTTTTCAAATAACTTTCATCGCTGCTGCAAAAGTGGCTGCAGGGATTACCCAGTTAACAATTGAAGTCGGCCCAACATTGGCCCGATGCGGGGCCATCCATGCCAGCCTTGTGCCAATGTTGCGCCAACCTATAATGCTAGCCGGGAAACCACCAATGAAATGGAAAGGTTAATAAATCTGATAACTCAAACAAAGAGTGGCCTTTATAGCATGTGCCTCAAGGATTTGACGTATCCCGATGTCCATCAAAATAAACTGAATTTTATAAAACTGAACAGTTGGTCAACAACATCAACACGTTATCAAAGCAGAGAACAGAAGCTGAGGCATATCACATCGTAGAAGCAAACACACAAGTTTATTGGCATGCAGTCCGGCCACAGAATAAAACTTACTGATATGGTCCAAGTTTGCTTCCACTGGATGATTTTCTCTCTTGAGAATGCACCTGTATCCCCCAACTGCAGCAAATTGCTCTTGTGTTTTAACTCTTTCAGTGCCAAGCACGGCTCAAGTCTCAGTCTGAATTATCAGAGAGATCCCCGATTCGTATTCCCAGTGAAAAGACCTTTCATTTAAGTACCAACATGCCAATAGTTTGAGAGAAAATATCCCAGGTCAGCAGCTTTTCTCGGCGCGCATTGGGCTCATTGCGCCCAATGCGCACCGAGAAAAGCTGTTGACTCAGTCCAAACTTTGTCACTCAAAGAGTTAAAACTCAGAAGTTTGGCACATCCATTTCAATAAGGAAACTGGCACTTATCTCAAGTTGCAGGTCAATGAACTTGTATCTACTGTCGCACTGTTGGTGTATGGATCAAATATGTTATAGTTTTGACACCTTAATACATGGAGATACACTGTCTGCATCAGTGGTGTTGTTATAATGTTTTGACCTAAAATACCCCAATGTTTGGTAGGGGAATGAATATATTTGTTATGTGATTTTTCTACAAGTTTATGTTTGCTCGCATAAACAGGGATTGTATTTGTAAGAATTGATCGCACCCTCCGAATACATCTGCATAGCCTCTATTCGGGTATACACCAACCCAAGTAAGCACATCAACGTGCGCATATATAACGGAGGGGACACGGCAAAATTCAAAAGTAATGATTGGGGGGAGGGGGCATGGTTAGCAATGGTCATTAAACTTGTACTCTTATAACCTTTGTCACACAGCAAGAGCCAAATTCAAGAGGTTTTCGTGGAAGAGCAATTCGTTTAGTTGCTTTGGCACCAAAACTGCTCATTCACTTCGTCGACAGAAAATATATGGGTTCGGTCACCAGAACAAAATATAGCATTTCAAGGTTTGCTTGACATAATAGGCCCCACGGTTGACTTCCCGCTAATGACACTCTTAAATCATATATGCAAATTAGAACACTGCCAAATTAAACACCACGTGAGATTGTGCATATATGGAAATATATGCACAATACACAGTGCTGCTGTCAAAATACTTAATGGTAACAAGTCACAAAATTACTTGATACTCTATATTTCTTCTATTTAGGACAAATATCGCATATCTATGTCTCAGCTGTCAACGTTTTGTCTTTAGCAACACGAAACTTACATATAAGTCCATAAACAACTGTCTCTTCTTATAATTTCTAGACTTGAATGACACACGGTTGTTCCAGAATATTTTGAGCTCGAACATGGTTGGCGCAATTTACTCGCTCACTGCAGGTATACACGTCAACAAGATGGAAGAACTTTTTTCAGAAATCGCAGATAAGTATTCGTTCTGAGTAAAATTCCACATTCATGCTTGGAAAGTGAGGTTTCAGTGAAATTTAACTTTTACTAAAAATATATATGAAAGTCGAAACAGCCATATCTGCGGTTACGAGTGGCTTTGATTCAATCGCCTTTGTACCCTACTATAGATGCCCAAGTTTCACAGGGAAGACACAAAAATATGATTTAAAAGGGAAATTTCGCACAGTATATTAGAATCATTGCATTTGACAACTTTTTACCGGCATGCAAGAAAGGATGTGTGCGTTGCATCACATTTATTTAACAACCTTGCTGACATTCTCTGGTCATTTTTGCAGCTTGGATCCGTAATCCACCCTTTGCATTGTCATTCGGTCCCCCCCCCCCCCATCAGTCAAAGTCAGCTGGATGTGCATTTGTTCTGTGTTACTGTTTTGTTAACTTTTGATGTAAACAGAAAAGTGTTTGAATGAGAAATGCAGATGAGAACCCTCACATGAGAGTGCCCCCAGGTAAACAACTCTGAGCTCCCAACCCACCACAAGGAAAGATTGACTCAGTCTCGATCGAAGAGGAAAGGATTAATGAAAATCCACATTTTTTTCCCACAAAACTGGAAAAATGACTCATTTTGACTCACACGTAGAGTACCTTTTCACTTATAACTTGAGAACCCTGTCGTAGTTTGTGGTCATTGTACCTTTGTATAACACAAAGCTTGTAGTTGACTGGCCATGTGTAAAGCATAATATACATGTACTTGGTAACCATGGCGAAGTTGAGTCTGTTGCCCACAGATAGTCAAATTTGGCAATCGTTTCGTTACTACAGTTGAAGTCTTACGCAGCTACTATTACTTCCTTTTTATCTGGAAATTATAATAATATCTGTATATCATGTAATGTGTCATTGTCAGGCTATGAGTGGGACAAACTGTCATGGACAACGACTTATTAACTTTGCATGACATCGGTTGTCTTTGCTTCTGTATCCATTTGTAAATAATAATATGATCTCCGTACTTTTGAATCAACTAAAAGTGAATAAGTTTTATTAAAAAATATTTTGTGTAGCAGGTTGTCTTATCGTGTATCGATCAGTAACTGCCATGATATATTAGTATTTACTTTGTACTTTGTTGGCAAAAGCCAGCATTGTGAAAATGATGTTCCCGTAGTTGTGAATAGCAGCATCATAAGACACGTGTACTTTTAGTAACGTAAGACGTGCATATATGGAAAAATTAATGGCTCGGCACGCTCCTTTGATGTGTGCACTGTCTCGGCGAGGCCCATGATCACTTTTAGTCATCAGCCCACTTACGGTCGGCAATGGGTCAATTGCGCAGGAGTGCGCATGTACGGGTGATATTCAGTACCACATCCAGTCATGCACATTGTGGACAGGAAGCTGCACTACGTCATGTCAGCTTTGCTTGGGCCAGTGTAACATAGAAGGTGGCATTTAGAATACAATAACAAAATCCTTGATTTAAACAAAGTGTTTAATCGGAATAAGTTATTTAGATAAGAAATTTTAAAATCAAAACTTGTAAATGCACAGGGTCAAATGTTCTGCTTTCATTGCTCAACAACATGAGTGTGGCACATCGCAATCGGGATTTTTTGCTGTCCTTTATTGCTAGAAAATTAACCGACATCGCAAAAACTTGATTTGTACAATTTCCTACTGTTACATTATCGTATGCTTAATGAAGATACATCGCTGCACAAAGCATTCTCCCAGCCGTACATCGGTACTTGCTTTGATTCTAAACAAATGATTCAGAAACCTCTCTTTTATTGCAAACCAATGCAGCTTTGTTGACACCGTGATCAGCAAGTCGAGGTAGCGATACGTACGTCTTTGTTGTAACCTTTTGAGTTCACTCAACGGAAAAACAAGTCTGTTTGACAATGCAAGATACGAGTGAAACCTGCCAACTGTTAAATATAAATGATACCTAGAATAGCTATTGGTTATTTATTATTGTTATTTATATCATTGTTAGTGTTAATATAATTATTGATTTTGGCTCATCCCCCTCTTCATCACTGGTGGTTAGTGGAGGTAGTTCAGTGGAGACATTAGACTGGATGACTGCGAGTCCGCGCGCAACGATGAGTGATCCGTCCAGTGCTGATGACAGAAGTTTGACAGAATTGTTATCATGTTTATATAGGCGCACGTATAGTGCGGGTAGTGAGGCGTCTTGATCTCATGTAGATTCTGTTGGAGTTCTTGTTTACAAACAGGGGTCACGACGTACTCTCTAGGTTATCATGGAGGACGCACCTGTGAAGATGTTTGACTATACATGTGCACGTGTAGCACCTGAATTTTGAATAAATAATGTACAAGTAGTGCAGCGTAGGTTTTGATATTTTTTAATTTCTGTCTTCCCTTTTATTTTTAACAAGTTTTATACTTGTATTTTCATTGGGGGGAGGCTTGATCAATTTTGTCTGAAAAGCAAATTCGCGGTTTCATTGACCTTGAGTAGGAATTATCACATCCGATGCACGACTTTTGCACTGTCGAGACATTGAAGACCCTTGCAATGACGGATATGGAAAACAATACCTTCTATTCTGTAATTTGTCACATTGTTTTAATAACACAGCTGTCAACAATAGATAAAATGTTTAGAACATTCTTATATATCCATATTTCGACAAAACACAATACGTTAAACATGGCATTCCTGTGGATCAAGACAATCACCCAAACGCTGTAAATATCTAAGTTGCCAAATTAATATCAAGAAAATGTTGATACTTTTCATTGTCTTTATAGCAAATTGAATGTGATGTTTTATCCTTTTACTGCATTACTGTCAATTTCCTGAAGATCCAATAACTTCTGTCTTTGTTGCTACTCGACTGTAACAGTTGACAGACTACGATTACACCTACTTCAAACCCCGCAAGGTAATAAAATATCGCCATAAAATTAGTTTCGAAACAAAAAATGAGTTTCATTGAGCATACTGTCGCACAACTGTCCACAATTACAGAACAAATTGAAAACAAAAACACGTGGCAATAGACAATGTGTCAAGCGAGCGAGACAGAACAAAAAAGCTTTACGTGTCTTTTCTATGCGTGACATGATGCCAAATCTGACAAGCGGCTTTCTGCTCAGTGAATCCGTGTCAGTTTGCGGCCGGCCCGTGTTGCTCTCGCTGATGCTCGGAAATTATATGCACGTGCAAAGTAAATGAACAGCGGTATTTCCCGCCATTTCCTGCGGCTGTCGTCTGCTGCTAGTTCTCATTCCAACTTTTTACGAATCGGTGCACCCTTGACGTATGCAACGCTGGGAACGGGATGATACCCTGGCTTCAATGATGCGTGCGTAGGATGAAAGATTATTGCAGCACCACAAAGGGGTCCGTTGCAACGTTTGGTGAACGCAGCTGTCAAAAGTATCTTAGAAATCTCAACTTGTAGAGTTCGCTAGTCATGCTTTTTCTTTGTGTACAGTGATGGCTAAGAGCAATGATTTTGCATAAAGAAGATATGTTGCCTCTGTCAGTCATTAGTTGTACATTTTTCAGATGGACTATTCCGGTAATTCTCTCTCTCTCTCTCTCTCTCTCTCTCTCTCTCTCTCTCTCTCTCTCTCTCGGGCACACACATATTTTGATCTCTTTGTCGTTGAGTAATATATAGACCAAACCAGATTCTGTTTGATGTTCCTGAAAAGTCGAGAATAATTGCGTGTGAATGATGGGCAGGCGGCTGGGCGTGTATGGAAGAGCCTGCTACGCTGTATTGTGTTATCAGCTAGCCTAGCATTTGCATCTAATAAACTAATTGTAAATTTACCTGGAAAATGGCCTCATTGTTCTGTCTGTTTCGAAATAGTTGTTCGAAGTTGTGCAGTGTAATGAAGGGACCAGTTTTATTGATTTTGCGTTTTTGGGTGGTGATCAATCTTGAGCCTTTTCAATATTTACTCGCAAAGGTTGTGATAAAGATAGCCGATTTTACAGGCCACTAGCTGTAGCGGTCTAATGTGAACAGTGGATCTCGTTAACTCCCTCCCTCCCAATACTAAGAAGGCCCAGTTATACAATACAAAAGCTAGCAAAACGAAAGTCAGCTATCTCCAGAGGCTAAACTTCCCACTGTATTTTGAACAGAATTTTGTCCTCCATTTCAAATTATGGCCACAGATGCCAGGGTCAGATATTGCTCACAGGCAGACCGATCTGGCAGCACAAGTGTACAAACTTAATCATACAAATTATACTTAGAAAGTCTCATGTAATAGTTTTAACTGGCTGGGGAAACTATTCTTATTATAAAAGTATTATTGTCATTGGCATCACATAATAATATCGTTAAACATTCTCTTAGACGTAACTTTCGGCAGCAAAACTACAACTGAGAACGGGATTTCCATAATGTCCATTCTAACAGGCTTCAAAGGGTCTGTCTGTTGCTTCCCTGCGCAGCATCCACTCTTGAACCCCATTGTAAGGATATTCAGTCCCGTGTGTCAGACCTGTACTTGGTTATTTGCTCCGATGGTTTCAGTTTATTTTGCAAAAGCGCGACTGCAAATATTTGCGGCAGCACCCTTCCACGGAGTAGGAACTGATTGCTTTCCTGCAGAAGCTGGAAACGGTCACAGGCAAACTGCTTGCCAAGTGGATACGTTCAAGTATAAAGTCTGTTGATGAGTTGCACAAATATGTTTGGCTGTGAAGAGGCGTGTAGACTCGTGGCTGTGTTTGTACGGGAACGTTTAATGAAAAAAGTCAATATTAACCGGTATAGCTGTTGTCTCCCAAGACTGTCAAGCGTCATAATGCACGTTTACCCACAGGCATCAAACAGGCCTTGAATTGGGTAAATTAAAGCCAAATAGCACCTTTTACTCAACCTATGAAATTTGTTTTTCGTTCAGGCCTATCTTAATCTCCCCAAAAGTCGTTTCCTTGTCGTTACATTGGCTTGATGGGTAACAAAAGGTGGCAATGATGCCACGCTCCAGTGGTCCCTGGGGCTGTCTTCTGACACTGTCAACGCCTCCACAAAGATGTACATACACTACTGCCCAATGCAAAACGAGTCCTCATACACTCACACCACAACCAAGGGTATTGTGCATGTAAAGTAAGGGAAATATTTTAGAAAATTACAGATATCAATGAGACTTTGGGAGCCGGCTTTAGTGACAATTACGGTGTAAATTGGAGACGAGAATAGTGGCGGAAGGTGTACAATGGTACAAGCCAGGGCGGACTGTTCTGTCCTGCTGCAACAAGAAGGCAAACGATTTCCTTGCCCCGGAGCTGACAGTAATTGGATTATGACACACACCACAAAGGCGTCAACTTCAGGTAAATTAGCTGTGAGAGGATGACTAGGACGCTTTACAGCAATTCTTAATGAGCATAATGAAAGGTATCATAGGAGCCCCCCAGCACGGTACGCAAGGGCCACGCAGTCATTCTGACTGTGAAGCGGCAGCCCTTTTGCGCTCCTTGTGTAATCCTACGCATTCCCATCACTTAACCACTTCAAGCAAAGCCTTTATGACAGCCACTTGAAATAAGTGACAACAATAGAATCACCAGACCCTAACAAAATTAATCACCAGTAATTAAATAACTCCTGAGACAATTAAATGGTACAAAAGTTGCGGCACATGAAAGTAAATCGTGAGCACCATCAGTTTTCAAAGTGTGGATACACGCCCAGTATTATTTTACTGGAAGGTTGAAAACAATGTTAAATATTGCTGAGCACGGAAGAGACGCCCTCCCGCCCAGTGATGGCGCAAACATACCTGATGTAACAGGGACACATACACCTACTGATGCCGTAGCATCTTCATTATACAGAAACCTGGTGGTGTGATGACATCCACACTTCTGGCACTGAAGAAGTACGGTGGGGGGGGGGGGGGCAGTACACACAGTACTGATTCAAGCAGGGACTCCCTGCTGCCCACTAATGTCATGATATCGACACACCTGTAGACCAGGGAAACGACACGATACAACGTTTAAGCTACAAAGAAAGACTGTCTTGTAGACCTATTGTAGGGTGAGCAGGGGCACCTGCAACTACCGATTTCACACCAACACACTTTGGTTTAAACGTATTTTATTTCTGAAGAAATACAATTAGGAAGCAGGGCGTGGCCCTATATTAGTCCTTCTTGCAGAGAAATGACAGAAACTGGACGAACGGCACCAACACACTTTGTAAAGACGATAAATTGAGAATAAACTGCACACACATTGAGGAGTGACACACACAGTGGTGGAGGGAGGGGGGGGGCAGGAGGACCTACACCTACTAATGTCACACTTACTGATGCCACAGCAGCCTGACACCGCATGGTGCTCCTGCATGCTACACAAATGCCCCACCTACTGATGCCACAGGAGCCAGACTCCTGATAGTGTTCAATGTGGACATTTCAGGATTGAACAGCCTTTGGTTTGTAATCATCTCCGGCTGATTTCAAGTTAATGACGTGCGTTTTTCATAAGGTCGCGTCAGCTACGTCATGAAAAAAAAAGTCTGTCGCCAAGTTGAAAGACAAATTTTATTATGATTGAAGTAACGTTCATTCCATCATTTACATCAATAGTACACTTTTTGTATATGTTTAGGTCTACTTGAAGTTTATCTTGTTACTTTTGCCACGAAACTGCATAAATGCATGGACCATAAGAAACTGTTAGGGGGGGAGAGGGACTTGTAACACAAGTGCACCGCGGTATTGCACCAATCAGGGTAGTCCTGACACCTTCATGAATGGGGTGGTATCGCAGCGTGCGCTGTAAGTTACTGCAGTGGGTCACTCTAGCTGCACTATCGAGCGTTCATCTGCTGGATTCACATTCTCCATTTTTGTGTCATAACATTATTCTTCTTCGTCGCCGTCGTTGTCGTCGTCGTCGTCGTCGTCGTCGTCGTCCTCCTCCTCCTCCTCCTCCTCCTCCTCCTCCTCCTCCCCTTCTTTTTCTTCTTACAGCATTTTTTCCCGACAATTTTCTCAGACACTATTAGACTTAGAAACCTCACACTTGATATGATTATAGATCTATACATATAAAGTCATGACATTATGCAAATTGGGAGATTTTAAATCTTGAATATTTTCAAGACTATTATTGGGAGAGATGCAATTCCCGTTCCTCTTTATAAGTGTATGCTGTGGGCGCGTCCAATGAACCACAGCCAAAAATTGTAGAATTTCAATACACGTGATGGCGGGACAGTATTTAAAGCAACTGTTCAATAATTCATTTACACACCATTTCGCAGACACGAGAGCACAGAAGATAAATTGAACCAAACTAAACAAAATAGATAAACTATTTTATCTTTTATTTCGCAACTGGATAACAGCGAAATAGATAGGGAAGCATGGAATCACGAGAAAATTACTAATTTTATGAACTGTTATATGCATGTTCGCCTGAATGATGCACACAAGTCACCGACACGCCTTTTTTAGCATTATTTAGTCTCTGCTCAGCTAATGCACATTATTCAATCTTTTCAACTCACCATCCAACTACATATCCCTGACTGTCATTAAAATTAAACTATCGTGACAAAGAAACCCCGAACAAAAGGGAACGTCGGTCCTACAATGATATGAAAGTACTGCTGATTGTAGACATACGTTTGAGCGTATGATATCCAAAACAATTTTAATGAACTGCTCCTTCATATATATATATATATATATATATATCGCATAAACTTAGGGAATATGGTCTGCGGGGTAATATGGTCCTTTCTGTTGTTGACAAGGGGGAAAATCTATAACTGTGGAGCTATGAGTAAGTACCATTCGTAATTACATCTATTTTATACTGCTTGGTCATATTGAACTTAATTTACACTGGTTGTGTAATATTTTGTCAGATATATGGGGGTGTCATCATATATATATATATATATATATATACCCATGTTTTCTTGAACCAAATGCTAAGAATATATATTAAAATGACGATTTTGGTGCTGCACGAATATAGCAATACAATCAGACAAACTTTGTATATAAAATACATTTGAGATTAATCTGTAAAACCCAAGCACGTATGGAATGTGTACGGTCATTGGCTTTTGGATGTATTTTCACACCTCTCTTATATCTAAGCTAGAATCGTATTTCGCCCGGGGCATGGGGTAATATGGACTTCCAAATGGTGATGGTTGTATGAACAACTATTTGAACAAGAAAATGTGCCAAATAAATAGAAAATAAAATGTCTTAATCATAAACCAAATGAAGAAAATTGCATGAAAATTCCTGTTATAGCATTTTGTGTTCACGTATTTACACATTCGGCGTCACATGTACATACTGTCAAAGCTGCGTAATCACTTACATGTATGTAGCATGGACGCAATTATATAATGTACTGTTTCCAAAAGGCGTAAATAAATTATTTTGTTTAAGAAATAAGATTAGTACCTGTATAATATGAATGCTCCAGAATGTTGACCACCATTCTCAGATAAAATGCATTGACGAAGTGTCTTTCACGATACTGGTATCAGATAAAAACGTATATATTCTACATATATGCACAAACATTTAAATTCTATTAAGATGCAAAGCCGATAATAATAATAATAATAATAATAATAATAATAATAATAATAATAATAATAATAATAATAATAATAATAATAATAATAATAATAATAACAATAATAATAACAATAACAATAACAATAGCAATAGCAATAGCAATAATAATAACAATAACAATAACAATAATAATAATAATAATAATAATAATAATAATAATAATAATAATAATAATCCTTAGATTAGTCAAATTTGTCCTTTTTCGCATCTGAGGATACTGCTTTTTCTCATGGCGTATATAGCTCTCAAATTGGATTAAAATACGATATTCCCCTTTTGGTCATCTTAATTTTGTTTTAATTACATATAATGTGATATGCTCATATATACTGATGAAGGTACGCTTAAAAACGCATCTATGAGAATTTTCATATCAGACCCTTACATGTAAACACGTAAAGGATGAAAACTGCATTCACACTTTCTCATGCAAAAAACAAACAAACAAACAAACAAATGTATGCCAATTGTGGCACAGCATAAGTTACAGCAGAACCGCAAATGCGGCCACAAGAAGCAAAATGCATAATCAAGTTAATTTGCTATTTTTAAAAAGCTTTGGGGCCACGAAACTAAAAGAACCTTACTACCCCATTGGGGGGGGGGGGCGGAGTGAACTCCAAGAGTTTTTGAATTAATGTGCCATTGCTCAGCAAGACGAAACAATTCCGACTTATGCTCACACATTTTTCTGCACATAAGTATTGGCAGAAATTGATGGACGAAGGGTAATTGTATATTTAACAGATATTTATGATATCCTTACAGATATATCTGTAAGGGGTTCATCTTCCCATGGTTCCCTCCCCCCCCCCCCATATATTTATGTTATAATAAATGTATAGGTAGATAAATGGTCCCTTCGGCTTATAGACGAGCCGATATATGATCAGCCATATGATAACTGGTATATCACCGATATGATGTAAATAAGTCAACAAAAATAAGTATTGATTATTATTCATTTAGAGGACATTACCTACAAATTAACACCATAACAAAGGGCATAAATGGCGAGGTTGCGGGCTGCAAATGGCATTTGCGCCCATTTTGCGGGTCGCAAATGACATGCAGTTTTTTTTTTACTTAATAACTAATAATTGGCTTCGAAAATACTAGAAATGAATATATTTTTAGTAATAATAATGTTTTCATGTCATTGGGATCATTGTACGGCCCTTGATATTAGATTTGCGGCCCTTCTGTGGTCATATATTCGCTCGGGCCGATAGATGGTCCCTCAGGCTAATAGTCGGGCCGTTATATGATCAACAATGTGATAACTAGTACATATATATCACCCTATATAAACAGAAACGGTCAGGATCCGTTGAAAGCTGGCTTGCTGATAAATAACAAACCAGGGTTATAGATGACGAGTACGCGGGCTGATATATGGCAAAAGCGGGATGATGGATGAAAAAGTGGGCCGATAGACTACTACATCATAAAAAACTACGACAACTGGGGTTATCTGAAGGACTTCTTATGTGGATAAACTGTTACCTGTCAAACCGCTTTCAACGTGTTATTATCCACGGGCGTACCTCCTCTTGGCTTCCTGTTCAGGCCGGCGTACCTCAGGGATCAATTCTGGGTCCCTTATTGTTTCTTGTCTATATAAATGATATTGTAGATGACTTGACCTGTGATGTCCGCATCTTCGCCGATGACACTAGTCTACTTGAGATAGTTCAAAATCCTACCGATTCGGCACACCACTTGAACACTAATCTCTCATTTATTTACCACTGGGGTAAATTATGGCGCATGGTTTTTAATGCCTTAAAATCCATTTCAGTTATTTTCTCGGCCAAAATCAATAAACCTTATCATCCCCCTGTCCTTCTAGGTGGTACAGTCATACCAGAGGAAGACACCCACACTCACCTTGGAATACTCTAGCCAACAATCTTTCCTGGCGTGCGCATATCACACG
Organism: Hermodice carunculata; assembly: GCA_964020975.1. NCBI lineage: Eukaryota > Metazoa > Annelida > Polychaeta > Eunicida > Amphinomidae > Hermodice > Hermodice carunculata. The sequence goes on from OZ026625.1 coordinate 73,339,962, forward strand.
CATCACAAACAAAGCCAGCCAGCGTATTGGACTTCTTCGAAGATTCAAATTTAAGTTATCCCGAAAAACACTGGAAAGATTATATTTCTCAATGGTTCGGCCAATTCTTGAATATGGTTGTGTTATCTTTGATAATTGTGGGCAAGGTCTGAGTGATTTACTTGAGTCGATTCAGTACGAGGCAGCTAAAATATGCACTGGTGCATTAAGGCACACATCCCATAACAAACTCTTAGACGAACTTGGTTGGCCCACACTAGCCAGTAGACGCAAATATTTCAAATTAATCCTTTTCTACAAAATGTATTTTAACTTAACTCCTTCCTACCTATCCAACCTTATACCTCGCAACCCCGCCATGGCTGGTCATACGTTTCGCCATAGGCCTGTCAGCAACCTTCGCCCCATCAAATGCCGAACCCAGCGGTTTGAAAATTCCTTTCTCCCTGATGCCACCAAACTATGGAATAATCTCCCCACTGATATCCGTAACTCCCTTTCCCTTCAAATCTTTAAGTCGAAACTCAAAGCCACTCTGCTAGCGGCCGACATTGCTCCAGATTTCTACTCCCATGGTCAGCGATTTGCTAACATCTGTCATACCCAGTTACGATTAGGATTCTCTAGACTTAATTCCGATCTCCATAAAGTAAATATCATTCAACAGCCAACCTGTGCCTGCTCCCACCCAACTGAGGATTTCAAACATTTTTGTCTCTACTGCCCTAAATATGTCCAGGAGAGAAAGAAGCTCCTGCTTACCATCACTCCTTTGTTAGCCCCTGGTGTTAATCCAAACCTTATAATGCATGTTGCAAGTGACAGACTATGTAGTATTTTACTGTTCGGGAGTAAAGAACTTTCAGAAGAATGCAATACAGTAATTTTCAGAGCAATGCAAAATTTTGTTGTTGAAACACGCCGATTTATATTGTAACCGTGTAGTATCTTATTATATATATGTATCCCGAAACCAGCATATACCATTGCAGTGTGTTTGTATGTTCAACGTATGTACCATGTCCTCTATCGTGTCTCCACAGGTGGGTCGACAATGACAAGGCGGGAAGGAACACCCGAGCTACTGGGCGCACTGGCGGCTCCACAGTGGCAGTGTGAGTTTGCAGCCAGGGTGCTTCAGCCGCGCCCAGCAAGCTATAACCTCCCCTTCAGTCGCTCCCTGTGCTGAGGACGAATTAGCTTGCTACTAAGCATATTCGTGTATATATGCATGTTTTCTTAATTGGATTGGAATGTTAGATATTGTTTTTGTTGTTTAATTGTATTACAGCATGTCTACCAGAGTACATAGTCACATGTTTGTACATTGTATTGTCCTATGCGTCTTGTATATATCATTTTGTGCGTCTCCGTGTCTGGAGAACCCCTAGATTAGTCATATTTCATGTACTATTGGGTAATCCAGTGAAAATAAATATGTTTAAACTAAATACTACATCATAAATTTAGCAGGCCGTTAGATGACCAGCGTGACGTAGCAGGCCACCTGCAATAGCTGAATGGGCGACGTGTCAATTTGACACGTGCATGCGCGTGCCCACAACTCGGACTGCACCGGTAATTAGCAAAGTGTAATGACGTGCGTACATTTTGGCTACTTCACTTTTTTCTCTTGCAACACCTCGAGCGTCACTCAATAGGCTGGCCTCTATCGCCTCTAGCCTCAACTCATTAATTATGTTTGGGTGCCAACCCAGACATTTATTTTCTTTCTTTCTTTCTTTCTTTCTTTCTTTCTTTCTTTCTTTCTTTCTTTCTTTCTTTCTTACTTTCTTTCTCTCTCTCTCTTTCTTACTTTCTTTCTTTTTTTTTATTTATTTATGTCTAAACTATTGGAGATAGACACAAAGTTTTAACTTACACATATAGGTTTGAGACAACTGGCAAATCCAATAGCATACAAACAAAACTTGGGGAATTTTAAAGAATGTCAAATTCACCAAATTACTCCCCAATCCACATACAGGCCTTGAACTGCTTGCTGGATGACCTAATGCTTGACCTCCATGGTGCGTAATGAGGCTCTCAATAAAATACAGAGTATCTCATTCTGTTCATGCAGGAACAAATTGACTCCATGCTGCCATATGTACCTATAGTTTCCCCTAGTGGAGAACAGACCCGTAAATGCACCATGACTGAAACTGGTGTCCTAGCTGGCCCGTTTTTGCCTGAGGCAATGTCAGTCTGCTGAGCTTATCAGTCTCAAGGTAACACAGGCTCCAGACTTCTAGGCAGAACAAGCCTGAGTATATCTTCCGTTAAAAATAGACTAAATACAGAGCTAAGTCGGCCAGACCAAGGAGAGAAGAATTTGTGTCATCTCAGTGGACACTTTCATGTCTTTGTTTTTTTGTTTGTCTGTTTGTTTGTTTGTTTGTTTGTTTGTTTTTTTTGTTTTTTTTTTGTTTGTTTGTTTTTTTGTTTTGTTTTGTTTGTTTGTTTTTGTTTTTTTTGTTTTTTTTTTTTTTGTTTGTTTTTTTTTTGTAAACAGTGAGATGAAGCCTGTTCTTCATAGCCAATCATGAGACATTATAGTTTTGTCTTGGTTCACAGGTACATGTTTATGTAGTTTCTTGACAGCTTCTGTTAAAAGTTGTTATTGTAATGAAGTATGAAAGACAGTTTTGTATTGCATGTATACACATCCCCTTGAATTATAATATGTATACACTGTACATATATATGTGCATGTATGAATAATGTACATATACATGCATACATGCTCATCCATACTGCCCAGAAGGGCTGACCCTCTCAGGATTGGGCATTTTTCTCTCGTCCCAAGGGTGCCCACTTTAGAGGAGAGTTTCACTGTATTAGTAAACACTGGAAATTTCTTTTGTGCTTTCTTTCTCTCTCTGCCTCTCTTTCCTTCCGTTTTTCTTTCTTTGTTTCTTTCTTTCATTCCTTTCTTCTTTACAGCCGAGTTGGTCGGGAGATTTTCTCAAGCACTGTTTTTCTGAAAACCACCGAGCTTGCTATGGTGACTGACCATACTGTGAAATTGTGCATCTCATTTGGAATAGTCATGATGTTTAAAAGTATGCAAAATCAGGGGCAATTAAAATTTCAAAAGCTCAGTATCTTCCAAAATATTGCAGATACTCGAAATTTCAATGTGCATGTATAGGTTTATGACACCCGCCAATATAATGGACAGAATAAGTTAAGTATAATTTCAAATCATGCTAATAAGGGGCTTTGAACAGTTTCAAAGTTGAATATCTCCAAAACTACCATACATAAACATGCCATTTCAACTTCAATTTATCAGTTTGTGGCAAAGCTGCATCCAATGAACCATGAATCTTGAACCAAAGTTGTAGGATTTTAATTTATGCAAATTAGGTAAACATACAAAATGTAATCTTAAATAGCTTCAAAATTATTGCAGATAGAGGTGCCATTCCTACTTCAATTTATGGGTTTGTGGCAAAGCCCCATCTAATGAACAATAAACCAAAGTTGTAGGCTTTCAATTTATGCAAATACACAAAATTAAAATGTTGAATAGTTGGTTTAAACATATTTTTATTCAAAAAAGCGATCGGGAAACAGGCTCTGCCTATATAAATCCCTCTCGTGAAAAAAAAAGAAAAAAAAGAACAATACAAATGCTGTACAAAAGATAAAGACGGGCCACAGGACACCACATTGACGTAACATCGACATGGACATACATACAAAAAGATCAGACATCACAATTACAGGACAGACAGAAGTATACATTATTAGAATACAATACTGTCGAGGCCAGCCAACACTGTTCACATGAATACTGCTCGCAGAAAAAAAAAAAAAGAAAGTACCGGCCCGCACGTGAACCACCAGGAGTCACAAGCAAAGCTTGTTCGTCAACCTGGGTGGAAAACGTACGGGCCTCAGTTGAATCTGCCAGAATTTAAGATATATGTGTGGGTACTGTCAAAAGTAATTTGGTTTACTGCCTTTGAACACTTGGGATTTCCAAACATAAGAGTTTGTTGTGTGAAAGGAGCCAATACTATGATATTTTGGTGCAATAAATTCCGCTCAGTCGTGTATTTGGTACACTCAAAAAAGTAATGAAATGAATTTTCTATTTCGGCACCACAGGAACAAGCAGGAGAAGTTACTATACCAATTTTATGCATATCGTGGTTCAACTGGCTGCAGCCCATCCTAATTTTTGCATGTAGAATATTGGCTTTCCTATTACCAATGTAAAACAACTCATTTGTCTTTGGTCTCCCTTTATCCAATTTACGCTTAAAAGTATCTATATCTTCAGAATTTCGAACACTGGATGGGAGTAAGTTCCAGTGGCGAATCGTTGCGGGAAAAAAAGAATTATTGTAAGTATTAGTTTTTGTACGAACCTGGCTTCTGTTCTGTCTGGATCTCACATTATATGCATTTCTGTTGGATACATTTTCCGGAATCAAATCGTGTAAATATGCAGGTGTATGTCCATTAATAATTTTATAAAGAAGTATGAGTCGGTGTTCTTCTCTACGCTTAGAGAGAGTCTCCCATCCAGTTTCATTGTACAGGAATGCATGACTTGTTCGACAAGACGCGCCCGTCACTGCGCGGGCTGCAGCCAGTTGACCATCTTCTAGAAGGTCTGCATCAAATTTCGTGCACCCTCCCCACACAACATCACCATACTCTAAAATAGGCCTAATGTAGGTGAAATAAATCAATTCTAATGTGCGTCTGCTGAGCTTATGTTGCAAAAATTTCATTACTGCTTACCCCAGCTTCTACTTTACCCCAATTTGAAAACTCTCCATGCGTCACAACCCTCTGTTGACGATCGTTCAAGTAACTACTAAACCAATTAAGCAGAGCTCCGGAGATACCTAACTTTGATAGTTTGTGTAATAAAGCAGGATGATACACCTTATCAAAAGCTTTGGTGACGTCACAAAAGACGACTCTTACTTCTTTCTGCATGTCGATAGCTTTCGCAAACTCATTATACAAGAAAACAAGCTGGTTGATAGTACCATCCCCAGGCATAAAACCAGATTATTTATCAGTTAAGGCAAAATGTGTGAATATTGAATAGTTTCAAAACTATTATAGATACTAGCTTCATTCAAACGTCATTTTATAAGTTTGTGACATGGACACACATCAAATGAACCAAGAACCAATGTTATAGCATTTTACTCTATAAAAATTAGGCTAATACACGAAATTTAGATGATGTTGAACAGTGGCAAACTGTAGCATTTCAAACTGTTCTCATTTTGAAAGCACCAAGACAGATTTGCTGTGAAGCAAATATTCTTTTTTAGTTAAATTTATTTTAGCACAAATCCATATTTGTGTTTGTTAACTTATAAAAATCATATCGGACATATATATATATATATATATATATATATATATATATATATATATATTACCTTTTAACCCATTTCATGGTAGTGTATTCTTACAGCTGCCCAAAAGCACTTTTTTGTTCGTCTTTATCCTGCTCTGCTCACTTACACTGGGAAGTGTACAAACTATGCGTGCTTCAACACCTTTGACCAAAAAACTTCCAAACTGTGTTGCTTCAACTATCTTCACTTGGTAGTTTACAAACTGTGCCTGCTTCATGTTCCATCTCTCGGTAGTTTACAAACTGTTAGTGCTTCATGTTCCATCTCTCGGTAGTTTACAAACTGTGTGTGCTTCAAGCTACATTTCTTGGCAGTTTACAAACTGTGTCTTCTTTAAGTCTTCTTAAATCCATCTCTTCTTGGTAGTTTACAAACTGTGTGTGCTTCAAGTTGGATCTTTTCGTAGTTTACCAACTGTGCGTGTTTTAATTTCCATCTAGTGGTAGTTTACAAACATGGGTCACCTTCAACTTACATTACTGGTTGGTAACAAACGGGAAATGCGTCAACTTCAATCACTCAGTAATTTTCAATTGTGTGTGCTTCAACCTTCATCACATGGCAGCTTACAAACTGTCTTTGTCCCAACTCCCATCACTTAGTAGTTTACAAACAGTGTGAGCTCCAACTTCTATCACTTAAATAAGTACTTTACAAACTATGAGTGCTTCAACTTACATCAGTTGGTACTTTTCAAACTTCATGCTTCAACTTCCACCACTTTGTAGTTCAGAAAATATGTATGCTTCATCTTTTATGTAGAAATTTGCAATTCACAGTTCATGTTTTCGGTTTCATTTTCACAGTTCACAGGGTAAATACGAGCACTTTACAGACATTTTTGGATCAATGTAAAGATTTCTATACAAACGGTGAATGCAGTACCGTTTGAATGACACATTCAAACTACGTACCGTTTGCCAAACCGCCTACACCCTTGAATACTGGATTCAAGTCTCGCTTTATTTATCACAGCCATAATATTTGTATGGTTAATTTTGTATATTTCCCTTCTTTCTTTGCAAATTCCTATCAAAACTATTGAATAAAAGTAACATCTTGTATAATTTAAGAGCCCAGACATGATCAAGGCTGGCTATAAGCCCCCCCCCCCCCTTTATAATTGCCACATAATTCTTTGGGACATGACTGATTCGATTTTTTGTTTATCTACACCCTGTCTCCAAATGTGTGGGTCATGTTAGTAGCATGTCTTTATCGTATGTCAGAATGCCTGGTTCTGTTGATCATATCGTGTACTTCCAAGATGCTGAAACAGAGTTTATAGAATTATACTCTAGATTCCGCGTGGAATTCGCGAGCCACAAGTGTGGGTTTTCATAGTGAGATTTAGATACTGATATGTCTTATTACTGGCGTCCTTGTACAATCATGTCGGAAAACAGATACTACCCTGAGCGTGGTGTCTTCGGTCAATAGACAAGCATCGTTGGAATGCAGACGTTGCGCAAAGCCAGGTGTCACGAGTAATATAAGATCGGGATAAAGACGTAAGGCAAAACTGATGACATCTTTGCTGTTACGATCAGGATTTAGATGATTAATTCTCCCATGTTTATGCAATCAATGTTATCTTCAAGTTGATAGCTGGCAGATCATTGGTCATTGTTTTCATCGGTAGAACTATATTTTCTTTCTACTTTTATGCATTTTTTTCTTGAGTGTAACGCCAATAAGTCAAGTCAGTAGAAACAGCAAAGCCCTTTTCTCACTGAGGATGGTCAACTGTAACATCTCTCCGTCGGAAACATAGCTTGCGATCCCGAATTGTTTCTTTGGGGCATCACTATACACCTCCCTGCTGTCATTGTACACGTTTAACTGGTCAATGCACAGGGGCAACCAGCAGAATGGATGTCATCATATCCTGATTTCTCGTCAATACGAACCCATTCATACTGACCGGAAAAGTCACTGTCCACCGAAAATACCGATTAGGGTTAGGTTCTAGAAACATCATACACATTAATACTACCCAAAATATTGCGGAAGCTATGTGTCTACCAGTGTTAAATTTGTACACTTCGCAAAATGATGCGAGTCCCAGTTTACAATTACACAAAGGATTCTTATTCTGAGCCTATGTTGCGGCTGGCAGCAATAGAATCAAAAAAAAAAAAAAAAAAAAAAAAAAAAAAAAAAAGCGGCTAACACTTTAAAACCCCTCGGCCGCCCATGAAAGGGAATTATTCCAAGCTGAAGCTGACCCTATCAAAGCTGTATAAATTATTTAAGTTTCTTTATCCTAGCATATCTGGTTCTCCTGTATTGTGCCCAAGAATTCCACAGTAAATTGACCCGGGTGTCCTTAAAATTCAGTCAAGGTCATTCTCCTTCAAACTTGAGTTTACCTTTTGAAAGGGAGATCAAAGGTAAAAGTTTTGTGATCGTAGCTTATCTGGTTCTTCTGATATTCATTGCATTTTTTTAATGGATTGACCCATTGTGACCTTGAAATCAGGTCAAGGTCACTGTCCTTCAAACCTGAGCTGGTTACTTGTAAGAGTCTTATGATCCTATCTTGTTTTTTAATGGATTGACCCATTGTGACCTTATAATCAGGTCAAGGTCACTGTCCTTCAAACCTGGGCTAGATTCTTACAAGGGTGGTTAGCTGTAAAAGTCTTATGATCCTATCTAATTCAGTTCTCAAGATCTGATGTACAAGACATTTGACAAAGAGATAAATTGCCTCTGGTGACCTTTAAATTAGGTCAAGGTCAATGTCCTTCAAACTTGACGAAGACCCTTACAATGGTAACTATCTTTAACTGTTTCATGACCCTAGCTATTCGGGTTTTCTTGATATTGTGTGCAAGATATTCGTAGAGAATTGACCTAGGTGACCTTAAGTGGGTCAAGGTCATATTGTCTTTGAAACCTGACGTAAACTTAAAAACGTATGACCAACCGAGAAAGTTCCATGATCCCAGTTAATCTTGTTCTTCTGACATTGGGCGCAAGAAAAAGGGTCACATGGACAGATGGACGTCTTCTGTATACATTTTCTTCCTTCATTTACAAGTTATTCTAGTCTTGTTACAGAATTTGCAAACACTATCATGGAAACTTGAGACATTCACATGTATCCCAGCTTGCAACAGGCAGGATGGTAATCTAGGCTGGGTTAAATGCATTTTTACGGGCCTAATACTCCCCCAAATCCATAAAATATAAGCAAACCTGAAAGTATTGCCCAAGTCTTAACAGTGTCTACTTGTCCTATCATATGGTTCAATATCTTGATAGTTCTTACAATACAGCTGTTTCTGTAGTGTTGTATTTATTTATGATGATGCTGTGGTCACTGGTATCTCAAACATTTTATGGTATTTTGCAACTGACATGAACTGTATCCTTTATTTTCTAGTTTCTGTAGGAAAACAAAACAACCAGCAATGATATATCCTATTTTCTTAGTGTTTCTAGCTATTCTTAATACCTGTCCTATGCAGACTCCATTTGCATGGTTTTCAGGGATATTTCCTCCAATGACAATGTCACAGTATGAAACAATTTCAAAATTGAATGGTTCTCTTTTTGTCATATAAACAAGTGATAAAGATATTTTCTTCAAGCTTTATATCCAGATCTAGGAAGGTATAGCTGCCTGGTCTTGATCATTTTCTTACAGACAAGTGTTTGAGGTATATTTTCTCCCAGTTATTTTCAAGATGCTTGTAGTTATTAAGCACAGCCAGGTCATCGATAAGTCGTCTTGTATGTCCAAAATATCTCCAAGCTATTCCAAAGCTTGTTGCTGTCAGTTCTGTTATCCATTTAAATTCGCAGTAGAATAAATACAAGTTTGCCATGAATGGTGCATGATCTGTTCTCATAGGTATGTACCATTAACTTGTTGGTAAGCTATATCACCCACTTAATAGACAGCAATGTCCACAATAAGGTCAATCGTACATCTGATATTTTCCTTTGAATACACGTTTCTTGCCTTTTTTTCTCTTTTTGTCAAACCACGTTTCTTTCTCTTGCACTCTTTTTACCCACTGGTGACTGCCACCTTTAAACGATTTATCCTCCACCCATTTGAGTTTGTCTTTCAGGTCCTCCAGATTTATTTTCATATAAAGGGTTGAAAAGTTAAAAGAGTATTGACTGAAGTCATTTGGCTCTTCACACTTAGATATTCCATGTCCCTCAAGATATCTTGAGTACTCTCTGTGATCCACATACGACTGACCCCTGTATAAAGTAGTATTTTATCACATTAGCTTCTGAGGACTATCAAAACTTCTTTCAGTATGTTTGTTAGTTCCTTAGCTACATTTTTCATTACCCACTGTTTTGCTGTTTAATGTATCTTAATTTAACTGGATTCTTGTGCATCTTTATGGTTGCATACATAATAGGTAGCTCCTGGTTTTCATCCGGAACACTCCATCCTTTCTGTATGAATACTTGAACTTGATCTTTCCCAGTGCTACTTGTTTTTCAATCTTTCTGTGTCACTTTGCACTTTTTTTAAGATTCCTCTAATCATGTATGGTTTACAAAGTCTATGCTGCTACTAGCCTTGTCTACAGGAGAAATTCAGAATTTTGTTTAGAGGTCTTCCAATACGTCAAAGCATTGTTTATCCAAAAGCACTTTCTTGGTTCCTCTCCACTGTTTGAATGGCCCATTCCTCAAAAAGGTTATTCTTCCATCCACTCTTTCTAAAACAGTAATTTTCCATACTGTGAGCATCATTTTAATCTGTTTAGTTTACTTCATTTGTTTACATAATCGTCCAGTCCATTTTATTACTCTTCTGAACAGATTGACACATGGATTTACACACAGTCACAGACGCAGGCTACAGCAATACACCCCCCACATATATGGGCCGAGGGGTAATTAGATGATTTGCCATTTGCAAAAGTATAAGGTTTTTGGGGTTACCTGTAGACACAGCTTGTGCAGTACTGATTTGTTTAATTATCCGCTTTTATGTGACAACATAACTGGTAGTTGTTTCTGCAATTGGTTAAACTGTGAATGAAGTGTAAAAAAAAAAAACTAGATGTGTGTCACAAAAAATTAAGGGGCACTATTTGCACCCAGGTCAATTTTGTCCGTTTTATTTCATCTGGTTTCACAGGGGCTGATTCATCAGACACACGGAGCCATCAGTAATGTGTCACTCATCTGCCAGACCGTCCCCCTCATCTCCATATGTTCACCCGGACTAAAGTCTATGTGCATATTTCACAGACTTGCTAATTTATTAATGACAAGGTGATTCATGATAATTAATTAGAGGAAATTGCACTGGCACAGTGCATTAAACAGATGCAACGCACAGACACACCAGCCGCACAAAGAGACAAGGAGTCAAATATGACCATTTTCTCACAGCAAACCTCTCTTTTATTCATAGTATCACAGAGTGCAGCTTTTTGTCAAACTCAAGTCTGTACAAAATAATTCAGCAGTATCTTTGGTGTGACCAGGTACACTTATAATATATGCTATAAAATATGCATGTACTTGACATACCTGTGTATGTATGATAAAAGCATCTGTATGTAACAGATGCAAAATGTTTAGATGTATATATATACTGTTAAACTATTTCAATACTGTTGAATATAATACTTAAGACAAATGATCCAGTACCGTAAACACATGTACAAGTAAAACAGTCAATGGTTGTATCAGATGAAAAATATGACATATGGAATGACAGTGTGTATCGTATCAAGATGTTTGAGTTAGGAGGGGAATGGTTTGAGACCCGGTGAAGCCCCAGTGCATCGTTGACAGGCAGCTTCACTCTGACGTGCTATACTGTGTTCTTAACAAATAGCTTTTCACACCAAAAGTGCCAATGCTTAAATTTTCCAATTTTGTGCCTATAGTACAGTTTAAAGAGATCTGCAGTGGTGGCATAAATGAGCATTGTCGTTGTCCAGTCAGATGTGTAACTGGACTCCTATGGGTGGCAACCAATCAAAACAAGACTTACAAAGCAAGGGGAACTTCAAAGCTGCTCTCTTGTCAGCCTTTTGTGAAGTCCTTAGCTTAAGTGGTTTTGTTCTTGTATTTTGATAAATAATTAAATCCAACATGTGTCGTGGCTATTGGAAGTAGTTTAAGGGGTGTTGCATAGTATGAAGAAGTGGCGGCCTGGCCTGCAGTCTACTGTGACTTGTTTATATGCAGGCGCACAAGAGAAGACTAGTGAGAGCTTACTGCCGAAACAACCCATTTAGATCTGCAAATACATCACTGCACAGCACCGCTGGATTAGGCCTGCCTACATAAACACTCCCCTGTATGCAAAACATTGGCCAACTCAATGCCATCTTCATGATGGGGCGGCTGTCAATACTGGTGGATTAAGGACTGCAATAGATTCATAATACTGTGTGGACTAGCACAAAAGTTTTCAATTTGGGCCAGCCAGATCGGCAAGTCTTTGGTGAACTCTTAATACTTCTTTGTCAGCAATAGTGCATATGATGCATAGAGTTGTAAGCAGGCTTTGCTGTATGTACCGCTCAATACTGTCCACTGGCAGATAATATAATGATACAATAAAAATGTCCACATTGGAATTTTTGCACAACTATATTTCGTTGTTGCAACATGTAAAGATCTGAAACACTTTGAGGACTCTAGCTCTTGGCTTGTTCATAGACGCCATGGCCGAAAACGCCTCTCCGTGAAATGCAGTCTGACTGATGGTGTTTAAACGCTTCATCCTTCGCTCGCTCACTGCGGAATGTCTCAAGGTGTGGCGCGGCCTGAAAGCACAGACATATTTTTTTCATGACAACTACAAATTCACTACACGTCATTGAAAAAGAAAAAAAAATCTCCTGATTTACAGGCTATTGACAAATTCCAAACATACCTGATTCTGGTTTTTGAAACTCAAACGACAGAATCATATGTATCATATATCAAAGGCTATAGTTTGCTCAGTCCAATACAATGGCACACTCTTGACTTTGGATGTTCAAGTAAAGCTATAGGCCTAATAATGTTGCCAGAGCTTGCACATGGATCAAGAGATTGTCCGACATAGCTCCTAAGCTTTACCATGGATTTGCACCAACAAATCGAAAAAATGGCCGAGTCTTCTTTACTTTCATTACTTTAAAAAATATAACTCCACGAAAAAATCTGTATTCTCGAAGTAGCTTTGCAACTGTTCTCTCTTCTTCTGAAAAGAAAACACAAACAAGAAAGCTTCGAGAAATTATGGTGATCAAGCTGTAGTTGTAAAGACAAGATCACTATAGAGTAGCCCGAGCACAATGTGATTTTCTTTGACAGAAAGTTGTGCGGCATTACTGTGTGTACACTACACAGCTTCCGAAATTTAAGTGTAACAAACTGTCTGTCATGGAAGTCAAGACAATTTTTTAACTGGATATATACGTATCATGATGTTCTAACCAAAATTAGCAGTTTGATAATGAATATTTACGAATTTTCATGCAGTGCTAGCTTGTTTACGCTATGGTAAGCTTGGCGAATCAGTAAGCAATTGAGAAAAAGTAAACTGTTTCCCACAGGTATTATTGTTATAAAGGTTACTAATTTGTATATAAAGCAGGGCTCCCTGTGGTAAAGCAGGGCTCCCTGTGATAAAGCAGGGCTCCCTGTGGTAAAGCAGGGCTCCCTGTGGTCATCCTGACCCTCTCCATACCATGTAGAATTAGCATAACATTTATATTGGCACAAAAACTGTCTCTTGCAACAGTGGTACATGGTGATGATGTCATAACAATGGCTGAAATAGGACCCTTATCCTGCTCCAAAATTACGGTACACGTATTTCATTTTCAGTAATTCTTGGCACCGATAAGAAATGAGAGGTTTCACCAGACCTTTTTATTTCATATCTTATTGTTCATGTACAATGCTGTCACTATAACTAAGACAATATGGCTGCTGGCGCATGGGAATCACCCTGCCATGTGATCATAAGTACTGATTAACATTATTGCAAACAAAATCAATTTGCATTTGCACCCAAATTTGCACATTTCTATGTTTAAAATATAAAAAATCATCAGTTTGTCACACTATAGAATTAATGAAGTTTTACAAGTTCTTTTGTGATGTCACATGCCTACATGTAGTTTTTTCATGAAAAATTACCCCAAAATCTCAAACACACAAGGCCAACAAGCTTTTAAAAATACGAAGACTTCATAATAATTTAAGGGCAGCAGTTCAAATGATTGTCAATTTAAGGAGTGAGGGTAGATTAAGTATGCACCATTGAACTTTGGAAATATGCATTGCAACAAATGTTACAATGTAACAATGGAATGCCTTTTGTTTATGCTCATATATGATCAAAATCATATTTTGAAAATACATATTTGAGAACATTACTTGAATATCTTGCAAAATTGCTGTAGGATCAAAGAGCTTTAAAAAAAATGGCAAATTGTCTCTTTGATGCATAAACATATAAGGAATAAAGAAATCAAAATTAATTTACAGAACAATGTCCACTAGGTACAAACTGAAAGCAAATCGCACATTCAAGCTACAACATTATGCAATGTTAAATCTCTGCACAGAGCCTTTCCTTCTGTGTGGTTACAAAGTGCATTGAGACAAAGTCCATACACATAAACTTATGCTTACACATCCCTAAAAATGTGTTCATATGATATATGAATAGCCTATAGATGGCGCCACCAGTATGTAAGCAGTGGCCACGCTTGCGGTTCCCATGACACTTGTGCTGGGGTCAGCTATCATAGATTTTTGATCATTCAGCTTCACAGGTAAAACTTCCCTCACATCACATAACATAGTTCAAATTGAGAGCAAATATTGTTTGATGCACTAAAAGACCATACACAAGCTAGCGTCCTGCCTTCCCGTCAATGGCACAGGCTGGGCTCTGGCATTTTGAAGCATTAGTGCAGAAAATCGAAGATAATATGCTTCATGGGGCAAGACATATGTTCCACTTATTATATAGATGAGTTTTGAGTTTTGTTTGGCAAACTCAAAGGACGGGGGATTAGAGATGAAGACAATACGCAGGTAAGTATTCGAAAGTAATCAAAAGAGCAAAAGGAACGTTAAAGCCCCATAGACGACATGTAAGGCACCCTGTGCTAAATCCCAGCACCAAGTGCTGATTGTGTGTGCAATATTAATCTCTGCCCCGGGATCTTCTTACCACACTTCAACCAAATGAATACAGTTTCTAAGAGAGCTAATCAAAATAAACAGATAAAATTAAATTTGTCAGCAGCCAGGTGCTACAATGTAATACATTTGTGGTTGGTAGCTACCACGGAGTGGGTGTCACAGCTACACCCCGCTACACTGTGTCCAGTGGCCCTGTGAACTGCCACACAATACAGCAGCAAGATCTGGCTGGGATAAGGCCTGGGGCTTTCCTTTGAATACGTGAACGGGTAGAAAAAGACAGGTGAGGGTTCAACCAGGTAGGTAATGAGAAGTGAAGGAACTAGCAATAGAGTGAGTAATCAAACTTGTTGTCACTTCAAACAGCCAGCTCCATCGAGCCACTAAATATGTGCACACATCTAAATGTCTATTGAAATAAATCTTCTCCTGCACTGGAATTATAGGGACATGGCAGACAAAGCTGCACATGGACAGTGGTATGTCTGGACTGCACTGACAGCACACAGCACAAGCTACACTGTAGACCCTAGCTGACACCATCAATTATAACAATGCTGGAACAATACACTGTTTATTTCTTAGTGTCTCACCTGCTACATACTGTTATTGCTCAGCAAGTGTACACGGTTTAAATCCTGCTCAGATAATAAACCCAATGTTGTGCAGCTAAAACATCCACTGCATACATATGTTTCATTTCATAAGAACATTCCTGGTCAACAGCTTGAGAACAGAGACCATAAAAACACTAAAGCTATGCTCTGACAGGAAAAGGTCATCCCTTATGAAGCCAATCTGTAGCACAAAAATTAACCCATTCCCTTACAAATTATGTTCTGCCGCAGGCAAAAAGGCATTCAGTTATAAAGTAATATTCTTGGTGAAATGTACAAGTCCCTCCCCCCCCCTTACAAAGCCATGGTGTACTAAGATGAAAAATGCACTTCCAGATGAAGCCAATATTTGGTAAAAGAAGGAAGTCATTTTCTCACATAGCAATTGTCTGCTGAAGGGAAAAGCCATCCCCTTACAATGTCATTCCCATATGAAGCCATTCTCTTGTAAAAGAGAGCATTTCCCTGTTGTGTAATTTCCCTATATGGTGGATGATTGAGTTGCTCCTTTAAAAAAACTGTTGTGTGCGTTTTCAAGTACTGAAGTTGTTTCTTTGCAAAGAAAATGAAAACTTAGTTTTGAAATAGGGGTTATTTCCTTGCATCAATTGTCATTCTCCACATTGTGAAGACAAAAGTGCCCCAGTAACACCCTCATGGTGAAGATATTCCTTATACATACAAAGTATTATATCCAGAGTGAAGCAATCATCATTCCTTTGTAAGCTATCTTTTGCCTGGTAACATGAAGAAGTCACATTCTCATGCATGATCGTTTTACAGTGACAGAAAAAGAAAGCCTCCTAATGTTTCTCCTTTCAAGGGCTACCTGTGTCCCCTTCTGCTGTACATGTTCACAGAGTAAATGATTCTCCAGACAAGCAATAAAATAATTTTTAATCAAATAATACCATACACTTATGACCTGATTAGATATTTGATTCTCCAAGGTGTCATTCTGTGAATAAATGTGGTTCAGTATACAAAGCTATATGTGTCATCCCTCTCTTATCTGATGAATTAGGTTGCTTATTCAAAAAAATGTCATATCATTCCCGACGTATCCCATTCTGCTGCTGAACATGTGCTTTGTTTGTTCAATCACTGCATCAATCTACAGCTAGACAGCCGTTGTCCCTTACTGCCATGTGCTAGAAGTCACACTCCAGGTAGAACAGTTGATCTTTCTAACATGTACAAAGTATGTCAATTCTCACTGGTCTAAATCAATACACATTAAAAAATCGTTTTACTTATGGTAGTTAAATTACTTGTATAATAAAGTAATAAGTAAATCTAAGTAATTAAACCAATAGAAAAATTAAATAGTTACTTATATATAATTACTTGATAAATGAATTACTGAAGTCAAGTAAATAAATTACTTGGCCAAGTAACTGAATAACTTCCTTGAGTAAATAAATCTCTTGCAAAGTAAAAATACTTAAAATATTATTTTGGATTGCATTAAATAATATGTACATTTTTCGTGTGTAACCAGCATAGATAACTTTGTTGGTTGGAACTTAAGCTATATACATCAGTTTTTATTTTCATATGGTTTGTTCTATTCAGTATTTATGTTTGCATTATTTAACATGAATTTATGACTTTATTTGGAACTGACAATGTTTGCTTTTGAATAACATGTTTAATTGATGACTCCAACTTGTTTCCCCTTTATTTTACACTTGGTTTATTGAGTTACAACATAACCTATTCATAATTGGTGTGAAGTTTGTTTAAAAATGGGCTGTTTTATTTTCCATCCATGTTTGTTATATTTTAAACTATTTTTTATAAATGTCTACTGCTTCTGTAATTTAATTTAATTTAGTTTTTTTTTTGCAAACGTTACTTGTGATACATGTCAGTATCACACTACCACCAAAGTATTCCAGTGTTTCAATAAGCCCTTTTTTCTGATTGTGAATACCACATTTTTGGAGTACCTCGACTGTTTGCTATAAGTACGTTACATCTCATTATAAATGGCAATCTGTTCCCACCGGTCATTCAGTAATGGAGCCAGTCATAAGTATATCTTACAATTAATTCAGTAATGTTATTCCCAAAAGTTATTACATATTAAAAGGGCTTCACTGTCATTATCTAAATTTTTGCCATTCCTTAATTGAGTCATTCCACTGAAGATGTTGCCTCCTTAATGACAGTTTTTGCTCAATGGCCAAAGACTGTTATGCGCCATAATATTCTGGCAATTAAAGATGCTTCTCCTTAAAAATTCACAGACCTTGTATCACTCTCTAATTAAGTTATCCTCTGATTTCAGAAAATTTCATATAATCCCCTAAAAAGCCGATTTTAACTCCAGTCAAAATGCTACTTTGTCATCAATTTGTCGATCCTTAATTAAGCTATATGTCACAATAAAAACTGCCTACAAAACACAACACTCTACAGTGCTAATAATTCACCAATTTAGTAAAGCAAAGATTGATGGACTATCTTCAGAATTCAGACGTCAAGTCAATCTCCAATAAAGTTATAATTCTGCATAAGAGACAGCCATGTCTTCAGAAGTGAGAGATCTTCTCATCCCCAGTGGGCTGTACAAGGGCTGGCCAAAGTGGGTATCACTCATCTAACCCACTCTATCTCTACAGTCTCATACAGAAAAGTGCCAAACTAAGCCTAATACACATTGAAACAAGCATAATAGCTTTCACAAACACCAAATGCTTCCCAATCAAGTCGTTGGCTATTGCTGTCTAAGTGCAGACAAAGGCTGTGTTTTGTGGGTTAGCCAGCCATGGAAGTTGATAGATGAGCTGAAGTACAGCGTATGTCAATTAGCGACTGTATTGATGACATTAAGCTATGCCTGCAATGAATAAGTGAAATGCTTGCTTCCAAAGAGCAGAAAACAACCTAAATAATCCAGGAAAAGAGTGCCGTTCAAATCGCTATGAGGACCTGTTCATCATGTATAATGCATCTGTGAGCAGCGTTCAGCCGTGCTATTTGCCACCAGATTAATTCTGTTTTGACACTTATATTGCCATTTAGCTCATTTTTCGGTCATAAGTCACCAAAAATGGGATTAAACTAATAAGGATAGCATCTGCCGGAATGCGGCGAGGAGGTCGATGGGCTTTCCCCCATTAAGTGTGCATGTCATGTCCGTCTCTGTGCAATGATTTAACAGCCCATTTTATTAACTAATAATCCTCCCTTTCATTACAGCAAATTAAATTTGAAATATTTAATATGTGTAATCACCCCAGTGCGGGCCTGCATTATGACAAATGGCTGTGCTGCCTCCAGCTTCATGTGCCGTGCATTCACAACTGCACCCATACAATTGTCAGTTTTATTGATGATCTTTTCTCGTGACCACTCACAGCCCTGCTACTTGTTTAAGTAGATTACTTTCTAAAAGGCAAAAAGCTCGTTTAATGAAAGATGATGAACAGATTAAAGATTAAGACGGGTGTTATAGCCAGGCCAATGGGAGCCGGGTGAGCAGAGAAATGAGGACTTTACATGATCAATGTAGGGAAGCCATCAAGCCTGCGCCACTGCACTGACCCAATCAACCCGGTCTTTTGTGGCTCAAGCCCCAACGAGCCCCTGCTAATGGCTATCAGTCTATTATTACTTCATATTGACAGGGCATTTCCTGACCTGATTAATCCTGCCTCTTGGCCAGCCTGACATCCACCACCACAATATGTTCCGTTAACAGGCCCGCCCGGGCTACGCTCAAATCTGCACTTACAGCCATGCAAGCAGCAGAGTGGGCCTAATGACTTTATTAGACATCTTTACGATAATGAGTGCATGCTCTTTCATCTTGGATGAGGGCTATGTCTGCTTTTAAAGCCATGAATTTGCCTGCGATGTTTAAGAGTGGTAAGTCACAAATCTGATGTGTACATGTCATTAACTGGGGGGAATGCAGATTGATAAGCTCTTGACCCAGCTTGAACTGAGGCACACAGGGCCACATCCACACCTATCCCAGCATGCACCAGCACCAACCAAACTCAATGATGTTGAACACTTTCTAATATAAGAACAACTTCTTTCTTTTCACCATGCATGTATTTTTCTTTTCATTCTGTCAACTGCTGTCACTATCAATGCAATATTTTTGACAGTCCTGCTTCACTTGACAAAACAAGAATTTCAAGTATCAACTTCATGTGATGTCAAACATCATATCAAAAAGAACTAAAAGTTGGCAACTAGTCCTCTTTAAATTGCAAAAAGGCATGGATAAAAGCTTTTACAGTGATATCCTTTTACCGACTCATATCGCCAAAAACAACAAGATTACATGTTGATCTACCTGGGCTTTCAATGGAATGGCCCGAGATACTTTCTGCAATAGCTATAAAACCTATTTACCCCACAAATTGTCCCACAACACTTCCATATGACATCAGTTTAACTCTTTAAGTGCCAAATTTGGAACTGAGTCAACAGCTTTTCTCAGGGCGCACTGCACCCAATGAGCGCCGAGCAAAGCTGTTAACTTAATTGGGATATTTTCTCTGGAACCATGGACATTCTGGTACTTAAATGAAAGATCTTTTTCAGAGGAATATGAATCTGACATCCTCATGATAACTCAGACTAGTTTGACTTAAGAACATCAACTTTAGACGTGACTGGGACTGAAAGAGATAGTAATTTTTTCCCAGGTTATGTTCTGACATATTATGTCTTGGAATCAAACAGTTGCTTAGTGGCACTGTTTGTGTCAATGATCCCAAAAAATGTTTGGGCAGTGTGTGGACAGCAACGTTAGTGCAAATATGCTACCAAAAGTGAAAAATTTTAGTTTTGGCGGTACCCGAGTGACATGCACAGAGAGAATACTTAATTGCATAGATATGTTCATTCCTGGGCCAAACGCCATGCCAAGGTCCATAATACAATATCACTGCCCAGTTTTATGAGCGCATCAGCTGGGGCAGGGTTGTACATGAACAATTATAGTCCCAAGGTTTACAATGACATGCAGCAGAAAGTTCTAAGCACTACCCTAAAACAGATTTTTTTAAAAAGTCAACTTGAAAACATGTCTATTTCACATTGTACCCATTCTATGCTGTAAACTAGTGGTATACGCAGGCACTTCAACCACCTCACTGTTACAGTGGCTCATATATGCACCATGCAGGCACTGCATCACTGCACTAAGTAGGTGCTTGGGTTCCATAATGACATAAGTTGTATGGGAATAAATAATTAACAATAATTATCAACTTGACTGGGTTTTTTTATATTCCAGGCATACATGCCAAAATTTGGCTTCAATCACGATGCACTTTCCTTCGGCATTCAGGAGATTAAACAGTTTGTCTGAATTGGGTACATTTCTAAAATTTTTGCACTCCTGTGTGACAATATCCAACAGTTTCTTCCTCATATTTCAGAGACTACATCTTAACATAAAGAGTTCCTCATCTTCTGCCTCTCCTGAGATAATCTAATGTTGCACACTGTGTGATTTCTGTCTGTACCAGTCTGACTGTACTAACCAGTGTCTATTGACAGGCTGACTGTACCAACCAGTTTCTATTGACAGGCTGACTGTACCAACCAGTTTCTATTGACAGGCTGACTGTACCAACCAGTTTCTATTGACAGGCTGACTGTACCAACCAGTTTCTATTGACAGGCTGACTGTACCAGCCAGTTTCTATTGACAGGCTGACTGTACCAACCAGTTTCTATTGACAAGCTGCAGACACCAAGCCATAAGTTGGTCCAAATAGTGTATACTTACAGATCTGCTGAACCTTGGTAGCTGCCACAGTGGGGCCGGCTCCACAGGCACTTGGTGTGTCCTCAGCAATGATGCCCGTGTTTCATATACTTTGCCTGGAGTCAGCTTCTTTAAAGAGACAAGACAAGGAGCTATTAATATAATACAGAGTAGTTAATCCAGTCCGAGAAACATGCAACACTTTTCTGTTTCTGTTGGCTATCCTACATTTTATTAACTAATGCCATGCAGTGGTATCTGCTATGAAGACCAACTCTTGTGAGAAATCATATAAGTCTTTTTAATGTTCCCCTTTCTTGACACCCTCTATCAGAGATGCATGCAGATTCTCTTTAGTACTCAGGTTGTCAGTCTGTCTGTCCGTCTGTCTGGATTTCATTTCTGGATAGCTTTTGACCGACTCATTCAGCTTCCATCAGATGTTGTCCCAGTGAGTACACCTATGCCTGGCATTGATAGGCTGACAAGAGCCACAAAGTTAACCCATTCCTGGTCAGTGTGCTATTGACGTGCGACATGCCATCATAAATGGTCCTGCATAGAAATGTCAGCAAAAACATTTTCTTGTAAAGAGACATTGAGTCAAAATGTTGATTTATTAAGGCCGAGGACAAGTTACATCTGGGTGCTTTGGGGTAATTTGAGCAGGAAGGGTTAAAGTCTAATGTCCATTAGCAAAAAAAAAAAAAAAATGGCTTCTGTGCAGTAACTCAAGAACAATTCAATACTAATTGTATTTGTGTCTTTTTGCCCAGAACCACTTCAATATCCTATTCTGCAGTTCGAACTCTTTACTCTCCATAAGCTAACCTGTCCCTGTCTAACCTGTATATGTATGGAATTACTATTGTCTATATTGCACACGTTCCTCTGTAAAATTTTGACATAGGCTGTATCAGCCCAAATAAATTAATAGGTCTTCAGCGGGTAACTACTCAACATGTTTCGGAGCCTTTTACCCGTACACGTCTCTCTGAGTAGCGGCTCCTTGCCTAAGCTAAATATTCAGCAAAGACAACCCACATAATAATGAATAAATATGAACGTGGCAATTGATGAATTAGCTAAATATGTGAAGTTTTGCTAGTAAATGCAGAGCTTCATATCAAAGAAGAATACCTGTCAAACAAAGTTAAAATTTGCTCATGGTGTGTACCCTGTAATTTACTTCAGATTTCAAGTGGGTGCCCTGGAACCCAAGATCACATGGCTACAAAAATCCATTGCTTTAAAATCTTCTCCTTAAGGGAGTCTTGATGACCCAGCCAGTCCTCTATTTCTAGCCAGGAAGGGCTGAATAACCCTCAGTAGCATAATGACTGGGTAAATATCTTCCTCATGTTAACTATAAGACTATGAGATTCCACACTTTGGCTCTGCTCAGCAACTATAAAAATTGCATAAATCTGACACGAAACTTCAGTGACAGAAGACTGGACAACGTCTACAGTTAGAAAGCATATGCATTATAACACATATAAACAGAACAGTGACTGGTTAGAGTGTGCATCTAACCCCTCTGAAAATGGCCCCCAAACAATGTAAAGTTCTGCTTCCCAAAGCAGTTTAAGCATCTCACTGAGCAAGTTTAGTACATGCACATAAAACATGCACTATGTGACTGATAGTAATGGAATATGAGAAACTGTATGCTAACAATTATTAATGCAATTATCATTAAGGCATGACGGTAAAATTGATCTGTTGCATTGCTCATGATAGTCCCTTACATGATTTAACCATATGGTTGCGTTCACAATCACATAATATGGGAGCAAGATTAACTCAATATGAATGCATACATGTCCAGGGTACATATATCACAGAGGGTTCTTTCAATGTTTAATGTGCAAAGTACAAATACAAAGACATGTGCCTGTATATCATGTATATGTTGGCCATTTAACTCGGAAGCACGTAGTCTGTGGTGCCAGGTGTGTATAGGGGTGGAGACAGTCGTCTCAGGCCAACAATACAGCTTCATCAGTCCCCTATCATTCCTCCATGCCTACGACAGCACACTTGTCATGCTTGTGGTGATAAGCCACAGTTTTTGTACATAAAAGGTCTGGCTATATGCAATACAATTACTGCTAAATGATGCTGGTACTTTACACAGATTTTGGCTCCCGAGGGCAAGATCAACCATCAAGAGCTCAAGCTTTTTGGTCGCAGAAACCACAACACCACCTGAGGAAGCCACGTAGGTGGAGTTGCATTAAGGCCACAGAGTAAATGGAGCACTCGAGTGCTTGGACGAGATGAACAAATTGCCACTTCATAAGGTACAGGCACAAAGCCACACAGTGCAAGGACTACACTGCAGGCATACTCTGTCCACTAAAATGTTCCCTCATTTATGTGCGACTTGATTTTAAACGTTCACTCATCGGTCTTTGTCTTACTTTGAACATACCTCAAAATAAACTAAACCCTTTTTACTCTGTCCATAAAATTTATTCTAACTTCCTGCCTAAAGTGGCTTCCATCATCTGTGACTGCAGGTTACACCTGTGACGTCGCAGGTAGTCTTGGTACGAATATATTGGTCTGTTCAATGCAGCATGTGGTTTACAAACATACAAGGGTATACCAGGCATTGGCTGCTCTTCATTGCAACTGGTTTGGAAAAAAAAAAACTAATTTCATGATTAAACCGCAAAAGAAGGTATGCACTGCTGGTACTATGTGTACCATGCTGGATACCAGCCTCTGGGAACCAAGACCAGCTAGTGAATTCTTAGTGCTATTGCCTTTTTTGACTCTATAATCCCATGTGAACAGTAATGAATAAATGATATAAAATGATATACAGTGAAACCTCATTATAACGACACTCAGATATCCGACATATTCATTATAATGGCACAAGTTTTGAATGGCAAAAGTTCATTTTCTTTGTTATTTGATTCATTTATCTGACATATTCAGTTATCTGCTCTATAATCCCATGTGAACAGTAATGAATAAATGATATAAAATGATATACAGTGAAACCTCATTATAACGACACTCAGATATCCGACATATTCATTATAATGACACAAGTTTTGAATGGCAAAAGTTCATTTTCTTTGTTATTTGATTCATTTATCTGACATATTCAGTTATCTGACACATTTCTAAGGGATCAAATGGTGTCATTATAATGAGTTTTTCAACATTCAAATATAGTACAGAGAAATGAGAGATATATATATATATATATATATATATATATATATATATATATATATATATATATATATATATATATATATATATATATATATATATATATTTGAAGATTTCATGACTGGACGACAAAATCAGGGCACTTATGTACTCAAACATGCAAACATTGATATTCAAACTGGCCATAAATAAAGAGGGGGCATGGAATTGTACTTTTATTTTAAACATGAGGAAAATTAAAGAATAGATGGTCCTTACAGGTGTGCTGAACATTTGTTAAACAGAGGTCATGCTGGTTTCAGCATCCTGGAAGATTGCATAAATCATATCCTGAGTAGGCCTACTTCAAAGGCCAAATTTGGGTGTATATAACATGGTCATCACTTCCATGAGTTTACTTATGCTGATTAGACTGATGAAGAGAGTCATTTTACAAGCTGGGGCCTCTTGGTCACTGTGATACAACTATACATAACAATCAAAATACATCGTTCAGTCAGATTTTGATCAATATATGCTTATCATTTTAACATGAGAGGCCTACAGGGAATTAAGTATTGTGTATAAATAGAGTTCTTGTTCCCAGTTTTAAACAGGCATCACAAATATGCTAATAATTACAGTGGGACTGTTCCCCTATCTTCTCTATGCAGGGGTTGAAATAAACTCTGAGGACCTATCAGTCGACAGGGCTGATAGATCATCAGTCCTATAGACTGTGGTCAGTCCCGACTTGTCAATAAATGCATGACCTTGTGTTGTTTAAAAGCCGAAATGAAATGACATTTTCCATGCCTATGTTAGATGTATACTTTTGCTCAAAATTTAAAATACTGAACTGTTAAACACTGATGAGAGCTTTAACTATTAAGCCTGTCATCTGATCCAATCTTGTGTACAAACGATTAATATTCCCAGTCATTAAGTCCTGTCAGTCCACAGAGACTGGCAGATTACACAAATTGCTGTCCTGGAAGAAATCTAGTCAGTTCTAGGCTGAAGGACTGGTATTATTTCGACCCTAGCTATGTACATTTCATTTTGTGTTTAAAAATTTAAATGAAGTGTGTTTATGTGTCCATATTTCCTTCATTCTTTTGTAGCATCTGTTTTTAATCAATCCCTCCAAGACAAAGCATCAAAGGGATAAACTAATTGCAGTCCATGTAATATTTCAGCCTACATACCTTGGTTGCATCTTTCTGTCGCCCAGCCAGCTCTGCACTTCTCCGTTCCTGCAACCACTTATCTTGGTACTTGTGTTCTAGCAGGTAGTGGACAGGTGTGGACGGCCTGCAATGCATACAAGGAATAACAGGGTCAATATTACTGTTACAGGCTGTGAGTGCATACAAGGAATAACAGGGTCAATATTACTATGGTACAGACCGTGAAAGTATGCAAGGAATAACAGCGTCAATATTACTATGTTACAGGCTGTGAGTGCATACAAGGAATACCAGGGTCAATATTTCTATGTTATAGGCTGTGAGTGGATATCAATGATGGTCTACAGGTATACAGGTGCACTATCTATACATGCAACACTTTTATCCTTCTTCTAAGGCTTTGAATTTCACTCTACAAGCACTTTCAAACCTGTGACTGTCAAGTTATGATAAATTGTGTAAATATCGACAAAACTAAGTCCCTGTACCCCCATATTACCTTGTGTTATCATGCTATAATAGACAGTGCATGGATCATATTCTTATGACAAAATCACCTTGGGTATTTAAATAAATCTACATGTAAGTTGGTCAAAGAATTTCCGTGCTTGCTGTATCCATACTTATAATGTATCCATAAGTTCTTGGATACTAGATTCCTTCACATATGACTCAAATTCCTCGTAGTTAAATGCTTGACAAAATTGCATGAAACCTCCAACATGCATATAGATTTAAATATCACCAAGATATTTTATATGGTCCAAAACACATTACTTTCAGATACATTTGCTGCATAACTCATGTAACTGGCGTCATGATGTACTGCTGATGAGAATATACACCTAGCATTCTAGAAGCCTCATGCTTACAGACCTTTGCTGATCTTTCCATGTATTTCATCAAACTGTGTAACAAAACCAACTAAGTGCATTTGTACATTTGTTAAAAACCCACAGCCAACACAAAATGTTTATATCAATGATTCATTACCTATACATGCATAAAACAAAATGTGCAGGGTGCCTTATGTATCATAGCCATCTGTATGATTGTCTCGCTAATAACTACCATTCCAGAATTTATGTAATGTACCTGTGCATTGTGGCCTCAATTTGCAGATAATCGTCTTTCATCTAACATTTATACAGTGAGCGACAAGCGACTCCTTTTGCAACCTACATGTTTACACCTCTTGAACTTTTGCTTTTGTTCGGCTAAATGATATATTCTCTGTCTCTCTTTATATATATCAATAATAAATGGAAACAAATATGGCATGCAGAGCATTTCATGGCTCACTTAGTCCAATTGTTGTCTCAACAGTAAAACCCTGTCTGCGGTAACATTTTCTGTAAGCTTAATGTAAAGTACATTACATGGCACCTAATTCATGGCCCCGCACCTGAAAAATTGTGTTTCTGTACTGCATTCATCTTAATAAGTGCACATTCCCTAATAAGTGCCCCCCCCCTCATTTTTTTTCAAAGAAGGAACCATCAAAATATCCCATAGTTTTCAAAGATCGAGTGGTAGAATTTATTATAACACTTAGGATCTGCATTTTTTAGCTTTTGTGGATGGAATTTTTTATAGAACATTGTGCTCTTATTATGATGAATACAGTACTGCCTTTTGCACTTTCTCTTTTCTTATTCACTTGGATCTTTTTGAAATAGTTTTATAACAGGGTATGGAGTTACTAATTCAAGACTCCCTTCATGAGTGGACACATACATAATTTATGTTGCTACCAATGTAGCCAAATGTACTTTCAGTTTGACAAGACAAAGTAGTACTGCATATTAAATGCTGTCCCTACTGCCAGAAAAAGTGGTCTTATATTGCAGGTGATCATATACAGATCACTGTAAATTTATTACAGAATTAGACTCTAGTATCATGAACAAGGGTCTTAACTCTATCATGCCACATTTTAAACTGAATCAACAGCATTCTTAGGAAGCTTTGGGTCCAATGCATCCAAAGTATGCCAAGGAAAGCTGTTGACCTGGACTATTATATTCTATGTACCTAAAGGCATACTGGTACTTGAATCAAAGGTCTTTTTACAAGGAGCATGAATCTAGCACCCTTATTATAATTCAGAGCAGTTCCTTGTACATGTAAGTAGTTCAACTTAAAAGGCAGATGGTACTGAAAGAGATCAAAAGATATATGGTCTCTCATTTGGGGTGGTCTTCAGAGCGGGTGCCACAGTACACTGGTGCACGTTACAGAAAAAAAACAATCTATGGTAACCTTTGTAAATAGTATAAGTGGATTATCAATCTGAGGCCAAGTTGTATAAGTGACAATAAGCACTGTTTGTCATGAGGGCAATTCCAATGACACGAGCCACCTAAACACGAGGACAGCATACATCAAACAACTGGCAATTAAGACACAATTTAGCTGGTTTCACATCACTGTCAATTGCCACTCAATTTTCAGTAGGTCCTCAACTTTTAACTTGAGGAGCAAAACTGCAATACTAATCAGCTGTTGGCAATCATATGTTTCGTTTTATTTTGCCTGAACTGCTCCACAGATTGGCTTTTGCCACTTTTTTTTTGCTTGAAGTAGATTGTGCCCCATATGGCATTAGAAATATCCCAATGCAAGGCAATTTAGAGTGGTATTTACATTCTGACAATTCATGGCACTGATACCCTTCATGACCAGTAAGCCATGACAATTCATTCATACTGTGCCTATCATCAAGATGACAACTCATGATAGTGTTAAATGTGTGTATTAATGGTGTATACTGCTGACAATTCAGAGCAGCTAGCATGCATGCAAAATCACCACCACCCTGACAGTTGCCTTTGTTTAATATGAACATTCTGTTCCCTACTATAATGTACAGACTGTTCTAAAACTGACAAGGCTGGTATTCATGGCTGCTATTTATAAATGATATTGGTTGTATAAAAAGTCAACACCCTAAATCATTTGGCAAAGTATGTAAATTATTTCTGTGCACGCTACGGGCTGCAAATCAGTTTGTATATAAGGTATTGGTGGCTGTAAAATTAAAGACTATTGGATAGGAGGTCAGAAAAGCACATAAACTGATACTTCAAGACAATACATGTGTAACATACAATAAACATACACAGGGAGTCAGTATGGCAGAGGTCGACTGCAGTGTAAAAGGGCATGTGATATTTGAGGGTGGCGTGTATTTGAGTGACATACATGCAGGGCGGAGAGTATCGCTGCTGGCAAACCCTGCAGACCAGGTAAGTAGTAATGGACTGGACAAGCTTCCATCACGTCATTAGTGGGGCTTTGATGTCAGGAAATTGTGGTCAGTATGTTAACTTGTTGGCTGCTAGGCACTGAGCCTGCGGATACAGTGCTTACTCTACTATTATGTACTATGATGACCACCCGACGGCATCCCTCCCAACTCTGACAAACTGATCAGTGCCCATGACCTCCAAGTTGTCAAGACAGGTGCAACACGACCTTGGGCTTTGTGACCTTGAATGCAACTCTTATGCTAGAACACATTCCTGGCACATCATATTGCTATACTTGATCCCATGCCCACAACAAATGTCCTTACATATCACACACTCATGCCAACATTCTTAGGATAATTACCATTTATCTTTTTGACTGATTAACACTTTCCCCTTGACTTAACTCATTCCATACCCGTCCCTGATTTTTCCGTATATTTACTTAGATTTAAGACAACAATTGCATATTTAAATTCTTCATGAAAAGAGCTTTCGTTCAAGTACCAACATACCTATAGTCTTAAGTCAGTGGTTCTGGCACTACCTGGCAAGTCATGCTGCAGCTGCCGCAAGGGCAGCTGCAGCATGACTTGCCAGGTAGTGCCAGAACCACTGACCAAGGCCTGTGGCCATAGTATGGAATGAGTTAAGACTGAGTCAATGGCTTTCCTTGGCATTGGTTGGTCATGAGTACCGAGCCCACACCAAGGAAAGCTGTTGGTTCATGGGCCTCATCTACAAAATATATCCAAATTATTTTTCTTGACATGTACTGTTGAAATTAGTCCAAACATTGAAACAGACGACATTTGCCCAGCTACCACAGGTTAAACTTATAAAAACAGCAATTCAGGATCCATAATGCTTTACTTGTGTTTGAAATATTACAATATCATAACTTGGCTATCAGTTAAAATAATGGTATGTACAGATATATGATATTAACAGCTTTTGTGAAACCATACAAGGCATGATGGCAGAGAGTTTACTGCCATGTGATAGGGCTAATCACAAGTCTAAAGGTGAAGCCTTGATAGAACAAACTGCACACATATTCATTTGCATGTACACTGTTGCAACCCAAGAACATCAGCCATGAATGGTTGACTTGACAGGCAGTCAGTTTGCAGACAGAATTGACCATCTCAGTGTGAACTAGGATAGTGAATCCACATTTTTTCTCTATCCACTTTTGTCATAATCTGTCAAAGAAAAGTATTGACCTCAAGGGTTGTAATCTTTTCTGGAAGTACAGGTTTACCAGCACTTGACTGAAAGGTCTTTAACCCTTAAAACACTGATTTAAGATTGACACAACAGCTTTCCTCAGGACACTTTGCATGCAATGTGTCCTGAGGAAAGCTGTTGACTGAGACTATTTTTTGCTTTAGACTAGGCTTGCAGGTATTTAAGTGGAAGGTACCTTCATGAGGAATTTGAATCTTTTAACCATTATATGTTCAACAGTAATGAGAAAACAACTATAGCCATGATTAGCACTTTAAGGGTTAACAAGGAATATGAATCAGGAACCATCATAATGCCTCAGATACATGTAAGCACAGATTTTGTTGTGAGTAGCATTGAATGAGGCATGACCACCATTTTTCAAATCTTATTTTATATATATATTCTCTTGCCCAACAACAAGTGGGCCACCAAACAGGCTATTGTGGTTATGAGTGTAAGCAGCACATTGTATCTACACTTTGTAAGCAACTTACAAATTCTACATACATGTATATATATTGCTGGTAAATTATGTTTTAATTCTGTGCCTAAAGGGATAATAGTTTTGTCTGGTCACTTTATTGTTAAAGCAGGACACAAGAAGAAGGTCCCAAACACTAAGTATTTGTCTGTTTTTGTATACTATAACGCGCCCAATGCCAAATGCGTTTTCTCTCTGACAGCTCAACTTTGAACACACTAAACGCATTTTCCACCTGAACACCACTAAGGGTGCACAATGTGCATGACGGTTGGTGAATAATGGCAGGTATGATGCCACCCCTAAGGATACCTCTATAGTGCCTAACTTTGTATACCACATTAGTTCATTTAAAGACCACTTGTACCAAAAGAGATACATTCTGCATGCAGGAAATGTGCACTCTACAAATGTCAGATTCCCCACATATTGGTCACACATAGTTTTATCATTTTTGAAGACAAAATACATTGTCCCAATTTATCTTAAAGAATTTAACTTTACTCAGAAATTGAAAAATTATTGAAAATTGCTAAATTATATAATGGCAAGTAACACAGTTGTATATATATATAATATATATATATATATATATATATATATATATATATATATATATATATATATATATAGTGAGACCTGTTTTGAGTGACCAACCCTAGGGCAAGCCATAAAGTGGTCACATAAGGCAGGTGGTCTCTCAATAGAGGTATAATAACGGGAAAGACAGCAAAAGGGATGTAATCAACATGGTCTGAAAAGGCAGGTGGTCTTTCATCACAGTGGTCTCTCAAAACAGGTTTCACTGTATATATATGTATATATATAAACACATGTATGTATGTATATATATATATATATATATATATATATATATATATATATATATATATATATATATATATATATATATATACATATATATTTTCTCATGGGGTTTGATCTCAAATTAAGTAAATAACAGAGTCTGACTTTATTTGTACTGACAGCAATCCAAAAATTACGCAGCAAGGCCATATTTTTTTTTTTCATCTGAGAACGAGCCAAACTTGAGTTGCTCTGTGGCAACTTGAATACAAAAGTAAAGGCCAAAATATGCTGGACCAAGCAACCAGACTGTTTACTGACATAAGATGTGGAATTACTTTCATAAATAATAATATCATGACATGGTACTGTGCACGTTAAAATTTCATGTGTTATATTGTTGCAAGTCCAGGAACGTTTTAAAATGCTACGACTTCTCTACAATTAAATACAATACAATGCTGTAAGCTGTCTGTCATCTGCCTCCACTATATCTCTGTCACAGGTATTTGTCAGTCGGGTAATGTCATAGAACCCAGAAGTCTGTTTATTCTCTGTGGGATATACCACTAAAGCCATAGGTGTTTGTCTAGTAGGAAGGACAGTGTCGGCCTACCAGATGTTCTTTTGTGACCAACTATCACCCAACAACAGAATTACATGCATTTGAACAGTGCCGCTCAGAATGTTGTCCAAGCCGCCCAAAAGCTGTGTATAATCAAATCATATATTAAGTGTGCAGTTTGGGCAGACAATCAAAGTCATATTGACATCAACGTATCTCCAAACAGTTTAGCCACCAAAAAATCACAGGAATTAGTGACCAAATCGGCATAATGCAGACCAACTGTGTATTCCATTATGGGGACAAACAGAGGACAAATGCCGAGCAGCGATACAGACAAACAGAGAATGCCTGCTGTGTGGCGTTACATGCTTGGTGCTAGATCCCTCTTCAGCCGGGTATCAAGTAGCCGTGCACATCCATTGCCAATATAGCTTTTACAATAGCCTGCCCAAATATGGCGGTAAACCGTATACCCCACACAATGTGCACAGGCTTTGTCCGAGCCCATTCAATCAAGGAGTTAAATCTCTGGGGATATCCACACCTATATTTAATTGGGTCTGTATCCAAAATGTCTCGTCGTGTCCCCTGACTGCCTAATTCCTCCTCATCCCTGTCTTAGTTACCACAGTTTGGTCCACCTTGCTGAGGTGTCTCAGTGGAATTACAGTGACCTTCGAAAATGGGTAGTTTGTCACATTCGATGATTACAATTACCACTGAAAAACTAAATCTTGAATCCATTATTAGACAAGATAGATGTGCATTGTGGCAGTAATACCTGGCATTATCCGCAGATGATACAAAATACTTCATTATTGTGTTAATATGAAAGCTGTACTTTGTGATTTTCCACAAACACAGTCCCCACCTCCATGTCAAACACGAATGAGCTGTACACAGCTACCTCATCCTAACATCCACTTAACTATCATAATCCTACACTCTTGCTGGCAAATATGGCTGCATACATAAATATATTTGAAAGAGAAGAAGGAATTAGAGACACAAAGGTAGTTGAATATGAGCCTAACTGTCTGATATATTTGTAAAGTTCGCCTTCATAATGCGGAGGAATTTTCCTGTTGCTCTCATATGATTGGATGTTCTTATTTTCACTTTGATAAATTATGAATTTTGTGTTCGATTATATGAATTTGTTTAGTTTTAAAGAATTTACACCAACAAATTCAATTTTGAAACCTTGGGTCATCATGTCACATAAAATTGAGTATGCTGTAAAACAGTATTGGTCCCAT
Organism: Hermodice carunculata; assembly: GCA_964020975.1. Classification (NCBI taxonomy): domain Eukaryota; kingdom Metazoa; phylum Annelida; class Polychaeta; order Eunicida; family Amphinomidae; genus Hermodice; species Hermodice carunculata. The sequence continues at coordinate 73,372,834 of OZ026625.1, forward strand.
CCTCAGCTCTTTTCCATCTTAGATCAAGGTAAATTTCCATGAATATTACTATATTGAGACTTTCAGTTTGGGAACTCAATTTCTTTCACACACACACAAAAAAAAAAAGTTATCAGCATGCCTGCAGTTTAAAATCTGTAATTTTTCAATATTCCAGACCATGCAAGGGCCACTGACTAGGATTTGATAACACAATATGAAATGTATTGGAAGAGAGCAAATATGCTTCAAAATTTGATTGAGTGGGCAATCATTGTGACCTTTGAAATTGTAATGGATTTTATGGAAAATTATAGGGCCTTGAACTATGTTACTTTCTCTCTTTGGAAAATGGATCACTTAACTTACAATCAAATGGTTAATGGTATTTTTTATTATTTTCCTGATACCCTCTCTGCTCATAATGGGCCCCAAACTGACAGACTAACTCCTGGAGTCACTCATATGACATAATCAACTAGTTCTTCCTGTTAACTGCTCCTGAGCAACACAAAGTGAAAATGTAAAACTTGTCTTTTTCTAAAGCCTATTGATTGCTCGAGTCTTTAGCCATTTCATTTCCAGTCATAAAAGTTCTTGAATATCTTATTAAAGCAACCAATTACTCATCTACTTAGTGGGAGAAATTTGAATAAATCTAACATCCATCAAAAAGATTACCTCAATACTGATTTTATAACCTTACAACCATTGATGAGTCAACATATAGTGAATTCAACATGACTTGGCTGTCAATCCACACCTGACAGAAAACAGCACCATCTAGTGGACAGCTGCAGCAACTATGCCAGAGCTGTATAAAAATTCACCAGAGCGCACTGTTCAGGAAGATCTACATTATCGATTGGTATAATCTTTCTCCTAGACACGGATGCACAGGAGGACACACTCTTAATCATGTTAATGGTAATAGTATTCTGATTTCTTGAATCTTGCTTGCTGAAATTTACATATCAGAAAGAGAATGTACCCAGTCAGACAATATACTTCTGGACAGAGCTTCTACATTATCTAGTTTTTAATTTCTACACTTCATTTCAACTTGGGGTTACAATTTTTTTTATCTATATGGTATGGACTTGTATCCTTTTATTTTTTTCTTTTGGGGGGGAGGGGGAGGGGGGATGGGTGGACAGATCTATACACCCCACACAACATAACAAAGCATTAATAATCAGTGATATATCATTAATTTAATTATATTTTAAAAATACTTTATTTTTGTAAGATTTTTGGGTCAATTGAACCTCAAATTGCAGTTACACATGAATAAAAAAAAGGAACTTGCAACACATATATGAACTTTAAGGACCCAATATGTGTGGTTTCTTTTAATCATGTTTGTTTGTTTGTTGTTTATTTATTTATTCACTTATTCATCTTTTCTGCATCCCTCAAAAATCTCACTGAACATTAAAAGAGACTTCATGCAATACATTTAATTACAAATTAAAGTAAATCATATTTCTGTCACATTAAGTGGAAGCAAAGCAAAACAAAGTCATGCTGGTACTAGATGGCACAGATTTCGCAAATTTTAGCAATGACTTGTCAGTGGTATACGTGTACATTAAGGAAAATATAGCAACGTTTTCAGCAGCTGGTTGCAGAGATATATACACGTGGATCCTTTTATGCAATATTTCCCACATTGACTAATGAAACTTGGACCTCACCCCCACCCCCCAAATGTACACATTTTTGAACAGCATGAACATGTTTTTGCTGTCAAAATTTATTCAAAGGGCACCGGGCTGTAACTTCTCAGAAGCAAAATATAAATTTGTCATTTCCCGGTTACAACAATATAGGCTACTCTTTCTTTGATGAGTTAATATTTACCTGTTATTACTCACGCTTGGTCACTGATAAATTGTTTCAACACTGATGTATTTGTTACAAGACAAACAACTTGAGCAAAGATTCCATGCTGAGAGCATACCCGGAGGGACTGATCCAGGGTCATTGTGACATCACACATAACTAATGTTATTGTATAACAATTTGGTCATGCAATTTAAGTGACCTTTGACCAAACATGTACTACACAAATTCCATTAGTCAAAATGTACAATAAGTTGATTGCAAGTTTTAAGATTGGGATAATGGGCAATATTTATCGAGGGTTGAAAGGAGTGTACTTCATTTCCCATGCTGGGACTGGGATAAGCAAGGTATTGTCTCCATTTCCCTGCTGGCTAGTTTCCAACAGTAGGACCCAAGTGACAAGAATGGCCATCCAAAACAAACAAGTTAAAGCGTTGTACAAAGAATAAAGCCTGTGGCATCAACTGACAATGTTCCTCCTGGGACCCCCTAAAGTCAACCAGGTGACCAGTCTGCGGCTTTTATGTGGCCTCCCCTGACCAATTACAACTACATTATACTATTGACCTCTCTCATCAAGTGGTCATTTTGACAGAGCCACCACTTAATGCCAGGTAGACAGGAGATAATGTAGCTACCTACAGGTGATGAGGGTCACCCTGGCAGGTATAAGTGATGACCACCATGAATGCTACATTAGGCTCTGACAGACTGATCACATATTGCCATTTGTCTATATTCATACACATTAATCATACATCCAGCTAACCTTATTCTTAGAGATGCCACATTTATTGCTCATAATTAACTATTTTGACATTACTGGAAGGGAATATTCCTTATTTCAACTAATCTTCTTGATTGAAATCTCTATTATCGTTTTGATTTTTCTATTGATAAATATAATGAAAACACAATGTACTCCCAGTTGGCCAAGTGTTTGAATCAAGAAGCTGACACACAGACAGATAATGCTCTCAATGTTGGTTACCTTGTTGAGATTCCATATACCATTGAGGGAGGCAGCCTGCGTACCAATTTTTTCTTGCCATCTTCTGGTTTGACCTGTCTGCGTACATCGTGTGTGGCTCTGTATTGGTAGTGCTCTGGTGCACTGGTGAGTCCTGCACATACAGCAGCTCTGTTTAGAGACATGAAGTCTCGCTCTGTTTTTGGTCCCTCCTGCTGTGAGCTACCGGTAGCACCCCCTTTTCTGTTGAAGTAGAGTCCACTGCTAGGCCAACCCCGCAGTGCTACAAAAAACAAGTCATAATGTTAACTAAGACTTCTAGATTTTTTGTAATGTCATTGGTGTGATATTTCAAAATCCCCATATATACACAGAAAACAAACAATACACGTCTGAATAAGAAATTATGTACTCCCATCAGTATTTCCCTGTAACAAAAAAAAGGGGGGGTGGGGGAAGCAAAATGAGCACTACATCTCTTTTTTAGGTTTCTTGCCCAGCTTTCAGATTCTAACCATATAACAATACATGCAGCAAAAGAAGGCCAATTACACTTGATTTCTTTTTTGCTGGGGTCTTCCCCTTTTTGTACAGTGTTCATGAAACACTGCAGATACATACAAATGCAATGGTTCTCCAACTGTAATGCAATGCCTTCACCAGGAAAGGTGGTCTTCTATAAAGTGCATGGCCTCTCAGAGAGTGGCAACAAATTGATATGCTATAATGTGCACAAGATGGTGGCTTATGGTGAGAGGGACCTCTAAAGTGGGGGACCACTGTAAATACTTGACTTAATATCAATGAAAGAGAAAGACAAACCTTCGCCAGCCCCTCCATCCTTGGCAGCATTTGGCAGCCATACCTGAATTCATCTCCGGAAAGACAGCATACCCTCGTTTCTGTGGCTTGGCCAGTTCATTCTAACAACCCATACAAAGGTAAAAAATCCAAATAATTATGAATTTTCCATTTAAAAAAAAAAAAAAAAAAGGATGTTAGAATCAATTGCTCCACATTCTTACATACAGTTAAAATAACTAAACTGGACTGGTCCATTATACTTACAAAATAGGGGAAAAAAAACCCAAACTGTGTACTTGGATCTTGCTTGACATGGAGGCCGTGACTCTCATTTTACAACTATTGCTACAATTAAACTCTATGCAATGCCCTCTTTCAGGCCTTTTTGAGTTTGGAGTGGGGAATATAGTCCTGGAGATGTGCTCACAGGATTGTTGATGGATGAGAGATTTTGTATGACATATTGGTTTACTATATAGCATACATGTCTATGGGTCTGATTAACTACCCTTCTTCCTCCCCTGCAGAGGATGTGGATAGCATTCAAAATCTATGATTCTACATATATCCAGTACATTTATTAAACATGCTGACCTGACAAACTGTCCAATAATCAGATTTTACTCAAATAACCAATCACGATTCTTATGTATGAGGCATGAGATAAAAAGTGACTAGCATTGGATACACTGACCAAATATGATTATACTACAGTATTTATCAATTGGTGATTTATGATTTTCTAGGCATTTTGACCACTGAGGATCAAAAACAGTCTATTATATCTCAAAATTGGATTCAACAATTACAAACTGACAACCTTAGTACAGAAATCAAATATAATCATGACATGAAATCAAAACAGAGAGAAAGAGACACACTCTGATGACTTTTACAAACTTTCCAGAACCCCAGCCCTGATGCAAACACACATGAATGATGAACAGATTAATGCATCTATATTCTATTTTGGCACTTGGATCACAAGTATACTATCAGTTTATCTTTCAACAGCACAATATAATGGTGGTGCCAAAGCTATTTTATATTTACTCAGCAAAGTCAATAGTTACCGACACATACAATGCTTGTGCTAACTCCCTACACCTCTGAAAGTCCCTGTATACAAAGCCTTACACCATGGGCTTGGGTACAAGTTATACTGATTTATCATGCACAAGCAGATTCAACTTAATTCCGCGACACTTTTTCAGCGTGTTGCTTTATGATAATCACAATGTCGTTTACATATGATATACATGTAATATATAGCCTGACAGGATGTTGTGTTGCTGTGGCGACTGCCGTCACTGACACTGTCACTAATTGCTATACCAAATGCCAAGCAGTCATTATCTCATCATGTCGTAAAGCAGTGTAATACATAGGTTGCAAAACAAGGCAAACGCGCACGTATGATACGAGTTCTCAGTCTCAGAATTTAGGGTCAGGCTCCATGCGTCATGATGTGAGCTTGCGTGCGTGTATTTGTCAAATATTTATTGGACCCTATTTATTTTCATAGATTTTTTTTTTTTTACTTTGAACAGATTATCTTGGCAAGGCGGAGACAATCACTGATGGATGGCTGAAAAGAGATACTGAACTGGAACCAAAGCTTCTTCTACCCGAGACTCATCCGAAGTGGACAGAGTCGCTCACCACAAGATTTACCATTGTAACGGCTAGGCCTAGCCTATGAATACTTACCCGTAACAAAAGCTGGTTTTGCAGCATGGTGTCACGTTTGTCACCCAGCAAGCCAGTGGCAGTATATTCGAAAGGTTCTACTGCTACCGCCATTTTAGTATCTGTTCCTGTTTTCCCCGTTCAGATGTATGTTCTATGCTGCCACTCTTCCACTTGACAATTGAACTGGACAAGTTGTTTTCCAAGATGGCGTGAGGTCGCTATGGCGACGCGCTTGGGGTCACGCGAGACTGCGCGAGAGTTTCATCAAACTTGACACCAGAAGCCGCCGTGGAAAGACCACGAACACGTACAAGTTATTATTTTCTTTATAGTATTTTCTCTGTCTTCGGTCCCCAAGTCGACCGAAAATTCTGAAAATTACAGAGACCAATTTGTCCTTTGACTGTATTGTGTAAGCAGAAGGTCCTAGCAAAAATAATGTGAAAATTGTACGATTACGAACCTCTCTTCTTTCTTTCTTTCTTTCTTTCTTCTTTCTTTCTTTCTTTCTTTCTTTCTTTCTTTCTTTCTTTCTTTCTTTCTTTCTTTCTTTCTTTCTTTCTTTCTTCCTTTCTTTCTTTCTTTCTTTCTTGCCCTTGTCACAGCAGAAGACTCCTTTGAAAATAAAATTTCAAGTTGTCATAGCGTTCTTGCACGGACTCTAATAATAGTAATATAAATCCGATCAAGTCATATTCCGCCTATTTCTGGTTTATCAATATACATCATTTTTTTAATGCCAAGGGCTCTGCTTTCTATGAGAGGTCGAATTACACATGTTAAGTGGTGTTTTTATTTGAAGGGTGGGGGGCATTTTTTCTTATCTCTTCTTTTTGATTTTTTTTTTTTTTTTAGGGGGGTGTTTTGTCTTGTTATTGGCATTTTTTTTTTTTTTTTTTTTTTTTGTTGTTGTTGTTGTTGTTTTTGTTTGTTTGTTTGATTTCGTTTTTTTTTTTTTTGTCTATTTTTATCCCGACATTTGACAAACGCAAGAGAGGTTCACACAATGTCAATGCATCTTTTATTGATCGCCAACTTTACTTTTGCTAAAGTGTATCGAAAACAATTAGTCTATTATTAGACCGCGGGTCAGTCAACAGCTATACCTCTAAACTACGTAAGTCTGTCGTGAATATGGACAGCGCCATTTACGTAACGACAAATTAGATGCACTTTGAAAAAAAACAGGTAGAAGAAAATTCCGAAAATACGCATTTCAAATCCTGACCAATGGATTGAAGCGAAATGCGCAATTCACTGCACGTCTTTCGTATTTGTAAAGAATTCGAACACTCTTGTAAAATGCACCATTAACCTCACTCTGTTTATCAGTCATTTGTTCCCCGATCATCAGCTGATAGACTCAGCGCACAAAGCACGACAATCTCTCTCTCTCTCTCTCTCTCTCTCTCTCTCTCTCTCTCTCTCTCTCTCTCTCTCCCTCCCTCCCTCCCTCCCTCCCTCTCTCTCTCTCTCTCTCTCTCTCTCTCTCTCTCTCTCTCTCATCTCTCTCTCTCTCTCTCTCTCTCTCTCTCTCTCTCTCTCTCTCTCTCTCTCTCTGTGGCATTGACTCTGCTTCTGCAACATTTCGATGGTCGAATTTCCCTGGCCTCCGAACCCGTAATTAAGGGCTGATTTTTTTTTTTTAAATAGCTGTTTGGATGTGGGAACAAAATGCTTAAATTATTTCGTATGCCAAAATTTTGTACCATGATCTGAAAGCACTATTATCATGATTCAATGAAGACAATAAACGACCCGCTGCCTTCGATGCATTTTCCCAAAATTGCTAAATTAGCATTTTGTCACTCTTTCAATATTTGCCGCCCTACTCGTCTCTTCAAGTAACACTTCTAAACGCAACATGTTTGTTACTTAAGTTTTGATATACGTTCACCTTATTTCTATATACAGCTACAGCAGGACGATTATACAAGACCGTCTGTGCACCACGGGACATAATCCTTACATTGTAATTTAGCATTGCTTTTATTCTACATGAAAAGTGATAGGTCTATGTACAAAGCTGCAAATATTTGAACATAATATTTGAATTGTCGGTTTTATCACTGATCATTTTGATGTGAATATATAAAAGCCTATATGGTGTTTATATGTGGACGCAAAGCTTGATGAGCCTCAGTCAGTCTTGCCCCCGTGAAACAGAGTGTTCAAATAAACATTATTATTATTATTATTATTATTATTATTATTATTATTATTATTATTATTATTATTATTATTATTATTATTATTATTATTATTATTATTATTATTATTATTACTACTACTACTATTATTATTATTATTATTATTATTATTATTATTATTATTATTATTACTACTACTACTACAACTACTACTACTACTACTACTACTACTACTATTATTAATATTATTATTTTATTTTTTTATTCATTCAGTTATTTATTTATTAATGTCTTAAGTGACGGTTTGACAGAATACTGTTCCAACCATGCATGGCTGGATAATCTTGGCTGCCAGCTAGGAGAAAACATTTTCATGAGAAAGTCAACGCCAAATTTTCATTTAATTGAAGGTTTTAGTAGTTCACTGTTGATTTTTGTTTAGATTTCTTTTCATCAAAACTATGTCTACATTGATTAATTTCACCATTACGTTTCGCAAAAACTAGTATATGTATGACAGATTTTTCAGCGCTCACACTGGACACTGGGACCAAATGGTCCCCTGGTGGCACCTTCACACTCTATAGAACATAACTTTTGATTGAGATGCATTATATCCACGAAACTTGTCATGGTAATAGAAAATAGGACGCCAAAGACAACTTGACCTTCATTCGACCTTTAAGTGACCTTGAACAATGAAAACTCAGCTGTTGTTTTACTTCTGGCTCAATTTGGGCCCACATGTGCACGCCCACATCAAAAATGTTGAAGCGAATCGACAATATTGAAATCTGAAGATCATTCTGAAAAAAAAACATTTGACCTTGAAAATTAACGGCCTTTCATAAGTTTTACCAAAAGACGGCATTTTCCCAAATAGCTTGACAATTTTGAAAAACGTTGATAGTGGTAGACACCAATGGATGCAGCTTGAAGAGCAGATTTTTGTAAAAGTTTATCTGAAATAATGAAATTGTAACGAAATTCGATAGATTTAAAAACGGAACCACGTTTCTGATTTAAAAAAAATGGCGGCCCCCTAATAATAGCGGCAGTTCACTCAAATGAGCATAACTCCTCTTAGACTTGAAATATTACGACGAGTTTTTTAATACGTACTAAATTACCACGAGCTACTGGCTTCGCTCTTATTTTTCTTTACGGCATTCCCTAGTCATGAAATTGAAAATATAATAGCGCCTTATGTCTATTGTACTTTTTTTTTGTCAACATGCGATTTTTTTTTCAAAATATTGAAAATTTTTGACAACTTGACCGTTTTAGTTTTTTTCATTGTGGACCAAAACACCTGTCAAAGAGGAAAAAATAGCTCCAACGAGGCTTGCCTTGTCTATTATTGTTCAGTCAACGTCGTCGCAAGGTCATCAGATATATGCAGTTTTCATGCATCCCATCAGTCCATAATTGTGGAATGTAAGCCTTCCATTCAACGAAATACTTTGCAACCAGTCCATCATGGTACAGGTACCCCTAGATTGCCATTTCGGCCCAGTATGGCTCACAAATTGGTTGTTTGAATAACAGTACTTACCGAAAAAATTTGCTTGTATTTTCTAACATTGTAATGTCACCTGAATGTTAGACTTCGAAAAACAAAATAGACGGATACACAAGAAGAACCCGGAACTTGTTTTCCGTCTCTCCTGAGACGGCGCAATTAAAGTACTCATGATCAGGTGCTGACTACAGCTGCTATTACCTAATATCATGCAAAGTTTGTGTACGTATACACGTGGTGCATGGAAATTATTTTGTATGCATCATAACGGTCTATGGATGCAATATTGGGAAACACTTGAAACAATTTATGCTACATATATTTAATCAGACCTTTTACTGAATATGAGTTCGTGGTCTGGGATGGTGGTCAAATATTCACTGGTAGTTGTATCCCACAGTATCGCGGGAGTTACTATCACCCCATCAAACAACTTTTTTTTGCATCGTGAGACACTACAAGGAGCATCCTAAAAGCTTTGGAAACTACCTCCCCAATTAAATAATTTTACGCGATTTGTAAAGAAAGTCTATCTGCATTGACATTTGCGTCTCTATTTTTGTGTGCCAACATGACCTCGAGAGCTAAAGATAGAAAGTATTCAAAGCAGATTCATACAAATTTAATTCTGACAGTATCAAAGGAGAGTAGTGCCCTCCATAGCATTTTTCCATCCATGGTCAAAGATTTTTAAAACGAGAGAAGGCGCGCTTAAATTATGCAAAACGTCTTGCAATGCACGTCTGGCCCTCAATCACCCGCGATTTTGATAACACGTTATTAATTGGTGACGAATTTTCTCTGATATTCAGCAGGAATTATCATCGGAATTGTGTATTGAAATTCTTGCCAAATGAGCAGTCAATGCGGCAGCTGAAGCATGGCGTGCCAGGAGATGCAAAAACAACTGACCTTTGTCTTGGTCTAAATATATTCTATTGCTCACTGAAAAGTGAAATGCAAATTATTCATAAGAACATAGCAAGAAAATTACCTATACATGATTGGGAAAGAGGGCCTTATCCACGTTTATCCTGGACGAATCTTCTAGAAAAAAAAGCTGATCTATTACAACAAAGCGCAGACGCAAGGTTCACTACATCATTGATCGGTCAGATATTAAAACACGGTTTACGACACAGACCAGGACCAGACAAGTCGAGGAGTCAAAGGTCAATTAAACCAATTATACTGTGTATTAACCAGTTACACAATGTCACCAGTTCCAAAACTACGACTGATAAGTACAAAGTCATGAAGCGCTGCGGAAAAAATAAGTATATTCATACCGAGAACACTTAGATGAGTTATATAGCACTCGGTCAAGTAAGACGGGCAAGAGGACAAATAACAGTGTGACGTTTTAGATGGTGGAATATTGTGTCTAGGATCAGCAAAGCAAAGATGTCAAGTACCTCTTTTACTTTAGGTGAGCCATCAGAACATCTAATGAGTCATGGACATAAGTTCTCGGACTATGCAAATTTGATTATTTGCGTGTCTGAACATAAGCGTTTGTGAAGGACAGCAATATACCTTTCATAGTTCACGGCATTGTATAGGTCGGATAATTATCTTGGATATTTTGGATCTAATTATTGAAAATGACTTTGAAATGCACCTATCAATAGATTACTTATTGTGCAACCTAATTGTTGGAAATATTATTATAAACATATTTGTTTCAACTGGATTGCCTAATAGTTACTGTAAACTAATGTGGAGGCTCTCTGGTACATATAAAAACACACTGTGGCATATACAATACACACCAAACAAAACAGACGACTAAATACACAGCTTGTGCAGTAGTACTACAACTGATGGCAAATAATGAAAACTTATAAGTAGATCAAATATCAAATTGGAGGAAGAAACGTCTAGATTCTGCTGTGAATATCTGAATAGCCTCAAAGATTTATTCATTATCATTTTCCGGCAAATCACCACTACCTTTCAAGAGAATGTGTACATGTAATAAAATATCACTTGAACACCGAAATATTAGACCTGGAGCGAGTAAGTGACACACAGTGTTCAGTAGATGGTCTCTTTGCATCATGTACTTAGGGCAGAACAAAAGGTAATGTTTTTTATCTTTAGAAGGATGAAAACATACACACGTTGAGGGTAGAAGGGTACTGACATGATGTACATGGGCGTTTAAAACGAAAGAGTTAAGACGTAGCTGCGTGTGGCATTTGTTCAGGAAATGACTATCGTGTTTGAAGTAAGAGGGCTTTTTGTTAGCATTTAAGATTAATAAGTTTAATTTAGATTTAAACTACGACAGGGAATCGGCATCGCGAGTATCAACCGGGAGGTTATTCCATTAAACTTAATAGTATATGGGAGAAATGACCCGCCGAAGCGATTTGTAGTAAACCTAATTTGGCGTAATTCAGTGCGATTTCTCAATAGAACGTCCAGTAGTGAATGCAACATCGCTGGAAACCAGATCATGGAGATATTGTGGAGTCAAGCTATTATACATTTTAAAGAGAAGAATAAGTTTGAAGTATTTCCTCCGCTTTGACGAAGTGTAGCATCCAAGCTCTTCATAAAGTAAGATACTTGGAGTGTATCTAGTTGCCCCAAGGCAAATCCTGGTTGCCTCATACTGCACAGCTTCTATAGATTGTGACAGGTTTGCAATGCAATTGTCAAACAGGACACACCCATACTCGAGGATAGGGCGAATCATAGGAGTATGCAACATTATGAGAGTCTGGCGACAGAGTTTGTATTTGAGTCTCCGTGGAAGGGCAAGCCGTTGACTGCCTATAACAATGCTTGTTACCTGCTGGTGCCATGACAGTTTGCTAGATAGTGTAACTCCAAGATGTGTATGTTGAGTAGTCTCATGTGTCGGTGTGTTTCCAAGGAGTAGGGGTGGATGATTTGGCTTGTTCCGTTTAGTTGAAAAAATCATAGACATTGATTTATTTGCATTAAATGTCATGCGCCAGAGCTTGCCCTAATGATAGACTTGTACAAGATTAGAATTAAGGCTTTCAGCAGTGGCAGTTGGCTCGTGGACAATTCCAAGAATACTAGTATTATCCGCGAATAGTCGGATGTCACAGGTAATGTTATCAGTGATGTCGTTTATATAAACGAGAAAAAATAGGGGACCAAGGATGGAACCTTGGGGCACCCTGGCCTCTAGGAGGTCTGTCCTCCAAGAGTAACACGTTGAAGTCGGTTTGAAAGATAGCATTCTATAAATCGTGAGGCAGGATCTTGAAAAGTCCAATTGTTTCAGTTTTTAAAAAGTGGACCAGCGTGCCAAACTGTATCAAAGGCCACGACCAAAACTTTCTGTAATATATGAGCGTATATAAAGGGCTTAAAATACAACAAAAACCGCTTGACCTGCATTTTTTGTTTGTTTTTATTATTTTTTGTTTGTTTGTCTTTTTTTTTCTGTCTATAGTAGTTAAATAATTGCTGTATCTGCTAGCTTGCGAAGACTCAATTCCGTCGACAAATGACAAATGTGACAAATATATAAATTAATTAGAAATGCACACCATCAGCCACGTACGTGGTCTCTGTTCAGACTGCACAGAGTGTGCTTCCTATTGAAGAAAGTGATGAAAGGCTGAATTTGGAAAGTTCATTTCAGGAACATGGGTGGACGAAAAACATTCGAAAAAGGACACATGTTTCTGTAAGCTTTAAATTGCAAAAATGCAACAGCTTTTTATATTATTATTGTTCCTTTCTTTTTCTATATAATGAAGAAAAAAATGAGTACTGCAGAAATCAGAGAAAGCGGAAGTGTCAACGTTTGAAGTCCAGTTAAAACAAATCTAAGGAAAATGTAAATTTATCACAGAATTAGTGTTTTCGGAAAATAGGTTGACTTCAAAATAAAAGTTTCATTAAAATCTTATGTTAAGAGTTTGGTGAGTTATTTGGTATCGTGTGACGTCCATGTTTTGCACCACTGTTTGGACTGTTCATGCGACAATTATAAGCTGAGACGCTCAGCTCCAGTGCGTTCGTGTTCTGTTGGGCATGAGCAATACGTGTATGTGAACGTGGTTTTAGCACGGCACAATCAACACATTCCGAGTTATCGATGATTGAAGTTGGACATCTTGGGTGTGAGTCAAAAGCTTTCCTCGGCGCATTTAGGAGCAAAGCGCCGAGGGAAGATGTTGACCTGGATTATATTCTATGTAACTACAGGTATGCTGGTACTTGAATGAAAGGTCTTTCATAAGGAATATGGATCTAGTATCCTTACCATAATTGAGACCAGTTGAGCAACAGTTGCTGTTGAAAGAGGGTTTCTAAAGCTTCATTTTTATTTATCAATGGTGAATCGATACCAGGAAGTGGAGTGTCATTGAGATCAGCTACAGTAGCTTTTGAAGTATTGATGTTGCATTGTCGATAAAACAAAGAATCAAAAGATTTCGGCTTTGGACAAATTTTCAGATACGCGCCACTCCTCTTGTAGGACAGAAAGGATAGATTTCGAATATTGAAATGTTTCACTGTGCTAAACCAACATTTTTTTTCTGGTACTATTTTATGCACATCAACGCAGTTTATCATTATATTCTTGTTCAGTAATTCTAAGTTGGATTTGATAAAAGTTACATGTTTCACAAACGTAGCTCCACCAGTGAATTTTAACTTTACGGTTCTTAGCTTCATTGTATCGTCTCAGAACCTTGCGTTCGAATAAACGGGGTCAAGAGTGAGTCAAGAATTGTACCGATGTTGGTCAGAAGGTCTAATATCAACAGTTTTGTCGGGCAGAGAAGGAAGAGCAGTATCAAGAATAGAAAAGATGATTTGCTTCACAGCAAATCTGTCCGAGTGCCTTCAAAATGAGAACAGTTTGACATGCTACATTTTGCAATTGTTCAACATAATTTGAAATTAAGTTGGAATGGCACCTCAATGTATAATATTTTTGAAGTTAAGCACAATTTAAATTTTTGTGTATTCACCTAATTTGCGTAAATCAGAATTTTGCAATAGTGTTTATTGGATGCGGCTATGTCAGAAAAAAACAAATCGAAGTTAAAATGACAATCTATCTATCATAGTTTCGAAGCTATTCAAGTTTCATATCGACCAAATTTGCATGAAGAGAATTCCACAACTTTGGTTCATCTTTCGTCGGGTGCGGCTATGTCATAAATCCGTAAATTGAAGTTGGAATGGCACCTCTGTCTACAATAGTTTCGAAACTATTCAAGATTTTAATTTTGCATCTTCATCTAATTTGTATAAATAAAAATGCTACAGCTTTGGTTCATGGTTCATTGCATGCGGATTTGCCACAAGCATGTAAACTGAAGTTGGAATGGCACCTCTATCTATAATAGTTTTTGAGATATTCAACTTTTAAATTTTTCAATGCCTCTAATTAGCATCAGTTCTGCAACTTTTATTTAATGTCCATTATATCCGCAGGTGTCGCAAACCTATACATGCACATTAAAATTTTGTGTCCATCTACAACAGTTTGGAAGATAGCTTTTAAAATTTTAATTGCCCCTAATTTGCATACATCATGACTATTTCAAAATATATGCACAATTTCACTGGTAGGTCAGTCACCATGGCAAGTTTGGTGGTTTTCAGAATAATAGTGTCCGAGAAAATCTTCGGACAAATTTGAGTGCCATGGAAACAAAGAAGAAAGAAGTAAAGAATCCGAGGAAAAACAACATGTCTGTGTTGGCACCCAGACATTTTCGAAACGATGTTCCATACCAGAATTTACAATTTTCTTCTTACATTATTTTTTCAACGTTTCAAAAAGTCACGAACTATTCTAAATAAGCATACCTTTATTGTAAAGAAAGCCTTTTTCAGTTTTGTGAAATGGGGGGGGGGGGGTGATGTGAGTAGTGACATTTGCAGCAAGTGAATCAAAAAATAAGTATCGCCTTGAATTGGCTTTTCAACAATGAACCGGAATTTATACTATATGTAGTTTGGAATCGAAACTATTTCATGTGCTTTCATGTATTGACGTGCCTCTAAGGTAGTCCAGCTTTTATATCGGTTGGAACTAGGCTTCCAATAAGATTGTGCTGATTTACTAAACTGACCATTTTCAGTGTTCAGGACACTACTCAGATGTCGGTACGTCAAACCTGTAGCTTTAGTGTTGATGCTGATGATCAGGGTTTGATTAGAGGGTGAACAGATTATTAATGGTTGTTATGTCATAGATTTTACAGATATTTAGACGTGGCTCGCAAATTTTAAAAAAGTCGACCAATAAAGTGACTTCCTCGAAAGAAAATAAAAGCTAAAATGTGTGGAGCAAGTTATAGAAAATCACCTGACAGAAGTACTACTTCATTTGAAGATTCATTGGTTGTCACCATTGTGGAAACAATTCTTAATTTTAAATTGTTTCAGCAACAGTGTTGAAGGGGAGATTCCCCAAATAACCTTGTGACTAAAGTTTTCAGATGGCTAGTGTGGCGGTGAGCACTGCTGCAGGCTGTGAGAAAGTGCCTGGGGCAGCCTAGACATTGCATTGTTACAGCAATGAGTGAATTGTGGACCCTTAATGTGCTAGATACATCTTCATTAGCCACATTAAGGCACATTCGATGGCACAGTGGCTTGACAACAAAAGAAGCATGGATACTACCCCGGCCTTCCGCCGGCTGTAAATCTCTAATTGTCAAATTGACATGTTTTGATATAACATAATAACAAACCGTTATTAGGTGCACTGTTCACTTTTCTGTGTGTGTTAATTCAGTTTCACGCCTCTAGAAAGGCCGCCTCAGCAAGGCACGACGTAATTTGCCTTTTGAGGGTCCGTAAAGCATTTTAGTATACGTGTAACGCTCCCATTTTGTTTGATGTCACCTCCTAAGCATAATTTAATGCGCTCTAATGGATTTCATTTAATTATCTGATTTGTTTCCATACAGCCGTTAATATTTGAAATTTATAAGATAGGTGATTTGGTTATGGACACTTTTGGAGCGGGCAGAGAATAAGCTGTATTGACTATTGCCGGGGCACACAACGCGCTATTGCTCTCCTATAGAACAGACGGGAAGAAGCTGAAGCAAATCAATTGGAAAACCAGGCAGGCTGTGCTTGCGCCAATAAAACCATAATGGGCCACAGAAAGGGCTAATTTCCTTGCTTTTACTTCGAATTTACGAGATGTTGCCCTCAAACGTGATGTTGCAAAATGAGCAGGTATTGGCGCGGCCGCGACACGAGACGACACAATACAAAATGTATCAAAGCTTGGCAACAGCCGAGCGCCAACCACTGACTTTGTCCGAAAGCTGCAACATGCAAACTTGGCCATGGGTGATGGCTTCCCTTATTCTTTTCTCCGATGGCTTCGGTCTTCATCCTTGGCCATCCCCCTCACTATCTTTTTCAGGCACTGGATTTTTGGCACTACTCGCCCCAACCTGATGGCAAGAAGACAGACGCAATGCAACTTTTCTACTTGTTCTGCCATTGGGCATCGTATGCCATTTTCATCAGTTATTTTTGTTTCAAACATTTATTTCATATAACTGAATTACCCCATAGCATAATAACGACCAATGATAACGTTACACTGAACAATAACCTAACAAGGATATATCACAAGGATGCGCGTATCAAGTCCAGTACTTTATACTACCCAACCACTTCATTTGTAGGAGTTGTCTATTGCCATGGGAACATACGTAATAAAATAACGAATGAAAAAAAGTTGCATTTTTTAAGGCATTCAAGTTTCTAGGAGCATTTTTCATGTAGTTGTACGCACATTGATGTAGCTTGGCGTGAGGGCTGCTACTAAGCAGTTCACTATCGTCGCAAGTAGCAGCTTTCACGTAAATGTTAGTCAGCTCTGAAAAACTAGGAAGGGGGGGGGGGGCGGCAATACGTATCTTAAGCCAATCTGATTTAATGAACTCTGGAGGTGAGTCTGATGTCAATGTGAACTTATTGGGGAGTATTTGTCTGTAAAGTAGGATTTTCTTTCGCTGTTCGCATTAGGAAATACTGCTTTTCAGACGGTGAAAGCAGTTGAATATATTCGTGTTGAACAAACGGGCCACTACTACGAATTCAAACACTAAAATAATCTAATTGACTATCGGTGAAAAGCTTTTTTTTCTTAAGCGCGATCATTTTTTTTAATGGGAAAGCATTTTTGTTTTAATGGGAAAGCATTCACAATTTTGTCAAACATCAGCAGAACTATTTATTTCTGTCAAGTGTGAAACACACACAATAGAACTAGTTGTGCTTATGTCGTACTACTTGAAAAGAAGGGACAATCTTCGCAATATGGATGTGAATCGAAGAGACATCCCATTGTAATGGTAAGTTTTCAGCATGGTTATGGATATCAACATCTTGGGTATATTGCACAAAAACTGACAGAACAACACGATATGCTTCTTATGTCTTGCGCAACAGTATCCCGATTACATAAATTTGATGCACTCGGACTCTGAGTGACATTTACAATGTCAAAAATGGCTCTGTCTAATTTTAAAACCATGCGATGAATTGGATTTGCATATAGTAGAACCAGAAACACTGAAAGATGCACAAAGCCGCAACATGCAGACGGTTAATCCAAGCTCACAATAATGCCAATTCACTGTAAAATCTGTTTTGTGCAACTTAGGGTGAAGACTTTGTGATAATGACTTCAAGGCATTGAAAATTTGCAATTCAAAGGTTTGTGAACGATGCAAGCGATTCATTGGTTTTAAATTGCTTTTGTGTGCATTTGATCGTTGCTTTAGGTCATAACCAGTTGTAGATGTATTAACAAAACAGGGGACGGAAAATTAGTTTACACCTATATTGTTTATTTGTTGCTGTAACTATCACAAGTTAGTTGCATCAAAGTTCTGCGAGCAGATCTGATTTTTATTGACTTGTACTCAACAAAATAAAGCCGCCCAAAGACTGTCAGATAGGCAGAGGTTGACTTTATCACTTTACGAATCTGTTAACCAGTAGTCTTTATATCTGCGTGTGCGCTCTTCGCATGTGCATTAATACTGACTGGCGAAGCATGACAACAGATGTAACCTGCCCCCCCCCCCCCCCGCTCACTTTCTTTGCAATCTCAACTTTTATACCCATATCAGAAACTGACCGTTTATATCGTTAGCGCATATTGCCGTTCTGTTTCTTACCTTAACTCTCTCAGGGCCATATTTTATCTGAATCAACATTAAGACGCTTTGGGCACGACGCCTTAAAAATATGAATCTAATATCGTTAATTCAGAGCACATGACTTTGTCGAAATGGGCAATGAAAGAGTTAAAAGACATACTGAGAGGGTAACAGACATTAACAATACCCGGTGACAAGACAATGAAAGAGTTAAAAGACACACTGAGAGGGTAAAAGACATTGACAATATCCTGTGACGAGGGAATTAAAGAGTTAAAAGACGTTATTGAGAGGGTAAAAGACATTACCAATACCCGGTGACATGGCAATGAAAGAGTTAAAAGACACACTGAGAGGGTAAAAGACATTAACACAATATCCGGTGATAAAGTATGTCAGCCTCCTCATGCTGGGGGGGGGGGGGGGGCAGGTAAGTTATGTTCTATAAATATTGCGCTCATAGATATATGCGAAAACTAATTTTGTCCTCTTGTTTATGCTATGCACGTGTGTAAATATCTATTTCCATTGATGCCCACTTCAAGCAAATCGCGGAGGGTGCTTATGTTGTTATCTTTTCCATTACAAAGCGCGTGGATAGGATTAGTTACTGTTTCAGTTTTATTGGTTTTGTTTCTTTGCAGCCACAACGATACTCTCTCTCTCTCTCTCTCTCTCTCTCTCTCTCTCTCTCTCTCTCTCTCTCTCTCTCTCTCTCTCTCTCTCTCTCTCTCTCTCTCTCTCTCTCTCTCCCCCCTCTTTTCTGTGACTTTTTACTAGCTTTTACTAAGCTGTAAGAATGTGAGGTGAATTAATTTTTACGGCATTTGTTATTAGGAATAGTTTAATATTTCAACATTTTGAACGAATACTCAGAGCTCTGTTTTTGCAGCACCCTTCCTTCCCTTACAATGATGGTCTCCGTGCATGGTCAGCAGTAAGAGAACAGAATTTAGGAGCAATCTCACCGATATCTGTATGTCTGTTCCTGCATCTGAAATGGTGCACAGCAGCACGATTCAGAATCACATTCACAACACAGGCAGTTTCATAGAAGACAATTTTTGCGTGCTTTTACTCCCTTCCCCCAAGCACATGATTACATGCTCGATAAAATTATAAAAGTGTTGAACCATTCCTTAAATGACTGGATGTACTACACGGACGAATTGGTACATGAAAATAATGCTTTCCTTGGTGTTAGTCGGTAGAATAAAGTTACTGGTGGCAAAATGGTAGGTAGTAATGACCCGGTCACAAGGCAATGATCAGCACCGACCAAAGGCAAGTGAAGTCTTGGCGAGCCACCGGGCCCTGCGACTTGGCACTGCAAATGCTTCCCAAAAAGCCCGATCTGTAGTTTCAGTTAAGAAGGTAAATGGTGCCAAAAGGACCGGGATGTTAGAGCAGAGTGGCAGTAAATGACTGTCAGCGCAACACAAGTGATCTGCTACCGATACATCTTGCTGGTGTAGCCACATTCCTTGTCTTGCGCCGCGGGGTCAACTGAATTGTAACCGTGTGAAATCACTCCAGAACAGACCAACACCAAAAAACTTGCACATCATCAATTTTACGACTTTCTCTGCGGCGATTAGCTAAATAGGTAAGGCCTTAACGTTTGCTTCACAAGATTATGTTCATGGTGTCTTATCTGGGCTCCCAGTATTAGCCCAAGCGATTGTCATTGGACAAGAAAGGACCTGGCTGGAGGGTCTTTGAACGGCTCAGTACGGGCCATTATTAGAGGCAGGCAGGTCAACTGCAAAGTGGCGTTACACAGCACATAAGATGTATGGTGGTCATCAGACTGTCTTCTGCCCTATTATCTATTGTATTTCGTCACCAGTACAACAGCAGTCATCCGCTCCTCTCTTCCAGCATGCTCAAAACCCAACTGATAAAATCTCTATTCTCCGACCAGTCCTCACCAGCGACAGTACCCCATACAAGCCTAATAACTCTTGACATATCCCCCCGGGCTCACTACACTGCTCCCACGATTACTAGACTAAACGGCCCGGGGCATTTTACCCCTTCTCTCCTTAATTTCTATAACTCTTCGAGAAATGTTCGTTGCACTAAAGCCGTTGTCTCGTTGGTTTATCTTATCTACCTTTACCCCATAGCACCAATTCACCTGTCACAATGCTGTCACAGACACCATCCATATCAGCTCTTACACCAATCTGAAGACATATCAACCACACTTTATCAAGACTTTTATCCTTCTACCACAAACATATCAAACAACTAATCAAAATACGCACAGGATAATACCAGGTGCTAAACGCCGCAACTTAAAACTATCAATATCAGCAAATAGGCACATGCAATGCTTTCATTTTGTGTAACCTTAGCCATCCGTCAAAACGGTGATGTACAAAGTATTGTGAAACCACGCTTAAAAACTATTCCACATGATATGAATAGACCACACCAAAGATAACTCCGGCCCTTTAAACTTTTTTATAATTTAATCAATTTTACAATGTGGTGTCACCAAGTCCCCTCAAAGAATCTTCAGTGGAACCAACAATCACCTGTACACCTTATCTTGTTTCTATAAAATAAATTGTAACTGCGATGTTACACAGACTCTTACCCGGACTCTAAATGCACCAAAGGTGAACGTTATCCTTTAATTCACATAGTTATCCTCAGTGCGCCACTGAGCAGCTCTAAATTCTAACGGTGTAATTATGCCAAAGAAGTTCGTAAATATAACTCAGTGCTGCGAGTCAACTAATTCCAAAAGTAATGACAGTTGGTATTTGCAAAAAGAGGAGGCCCCCTCGGTCTTCATGTTACCGACAGGAGGCCCCCTCGGTCTTCATGTTACCGAGAGGAGCCACCCTCGGTCTTCACATTACTGAGAGGAGGCCCCCTCGGTCGTCACGTTACCGAGCAAGTCATGCTACAGCTGCCAGTGGGCATTATAATTTTACCAGGCAGCGCAAAAAGTGATGACTATATATTTGGGATGCTGGTGTTTGTATGGAAGCCGCTTTTCATGAGATAATTGAAAATCCAATTTCCATATATTTTAAGAAGATACATAAACCAGTCTCTGAAATGAATGGTTTAAAATAAACACATTATCTCATTACTTAATCAAGAACAGAATGGGTTAGAATCAGCAAATCATTGGGTTAATTTACGAGAATTGGATGGTTTAGAATGAGTAAATCATTTTTAGCCCATTAACAAGAACTGAATTTATTAGAATGTTTATTAGAATGAGAAAAGCATCTCTGTAAGCAACTAACAAGAACTGACGGAATTAGAATGAGCAAATAACTTCTTTAATCCACCAAAAAGAATTTTATTTTCCCATATAGACACTAAAATTAAAAACTATTTCTACAACATATTGCCACCTTAACTTGGTTATGAAAAAGAGAGACAAAAAAACTAACGTCGACTTGTTGTAAACGCAGGCACACTAAAACCATCTACCGTAACACGTGAAAAAAGAGAACTATTTGTTTAAAACTATTGTGGATTACAAAGAGTAAACGGAATAACCCGCAGCTATACCGCTGCCAAGCAGTTCAAGGGTAACACAGGGAGGCACCAGTAAATGAACGCATTTAACAAATACGCACATAAAACTGTTGAAATCCAAACAGTTGCCAAGGTTCTTCAACCTTTTCCAAAGCTAATAGTAATAAAGTCCTAACTTTCTTTCACCCAAATGATCGTATTTTTTTTCTCACAGAGATAGTTGTTTGGAAATGGAATTCTCTTTGAATGCAACATAAGGGCAAACAGAAAGCGGCTACTACGCTTACTACAATGAACACAACAAATTCTTTACTCTGAACTGCATTACTAAACTTTGTAAAAATAAGCTACCGTTTCTCTTGTACTTAATCTGGCATCATGTGAATAATTTTCACAATATAATATATTATGCTCTTGATCTGACAATGACAAAATATCACGCCATATTTCTGCTCCACCAATGTACAAAAATCTGTTAAGCTGTGTTCTCGTCATTCTGATGAAGTTTTTCTTGTTTGAATCTCGTTTACGTAAACAGAGGACTAAAAAAATCTACGTTCTTTGATAGAACTACTGAGAATCTGATCATGGCATCAATGGTATAGTTTGTGTTGTTGACCTATCTGGCAATCTGAGGCTATCTTTCTGAATGCTAGATTCTCCATGAACAATAAAGACAACACTTTACTACAAACTGTCGGAGACAAGAAATTTGAACGCTGGTATTGCAACAATAGTTCGTAAGAATTTTCTGTGAATGGTACGCAGATTTGTTGCCATTTGCGTTTCTTCCATCAAGAAAAATCTAATGTGGTGGAAATTAGTTAGTGCATACTTAGATTCAAAATTTAAAAAAAAACTATGTCTGGGATATCGTAAGTGTTGAATAAAGATCCAGAACAAGTGTTTGTAAAAAAATGGTCTTGGTCCCATCAGCGTATAGTTAAGGTAAACACTTGACAAAACAGCATTTTGAATCTTGACCACAGGTTTTCAGCAATGACCAATCATCAGCCAATGCCAAAAGCTTTCCATGCATGAGATAAACCTATTGCATTCGAACCACTAGATAACGCCACTTATAAAAAATCCATGTTCATACCAGTCTTCTGAAGCAATATAAAGAAAGCAAAAGAACCTCGAGATGACATCGCTCAGTACATGTTTGTTTTGCAGCACACAGACACCTGAAGTATCTATAGCACGTCCCTGTTAATAATAAAGCAGAAAGATGTTTGCCTGCTCCTGATGACCCTTATATGCCGCCTCAATGACACGTCTACATAGTCATCTGCAGGAAAAACGAATTAAACGTACGTTTCTTTAGGTGCCATGTACAGTTCAGCATCAATTCGTTGTGCTACCATACACCTTGGCACGCCATTCTGTGTCATACTGGGTATACTTGAGCTGACATTCTTTGCATTACTATACTCTTGAACACTTTAGCATACACTTTAGTTTACATCAGGTGTCCTATCATGCACTCTTGAACATCATCCTGTGTTATAGTGTGTACATTTGAGCTGACATTCTTGGTGCTATTAAAGTCGTGGACGGACATTCTGTGTCATACTATGTACAGTTTATTAGATCACATTCTTGACTCACAGGGCACCATTTGTGCTACGCAGGGGATCCTTCAAAGAAAATGACAGGGATGTAGGTTAGAACCATTTTTCAAAAAAGTTTTTTTTTTTTTTTTCGGCAGAGTAGGAAGTAGTGTTGTGCGCACATAACCCCAATTCCGGTTGGCCTTGTACAAAACCATTAAAATAAACGTGACAGATATTTTTGTCACTTTGTCCAAGTATTAAATACTATGTACCAATTCTTTGCACCCGTTCAAACCAGACACATGGCAGCTATCCAGGAAATTTGAAAAAAAAACTTATAATCCACCAATTTACATCATCCAAGTTAAGACTTCCCATAGTCTGTCAGTGTTACTGAGATTGCGTGGGTTCGTGCTCACGATTTGGGATTTTAAGTTTACAATATGGGTTGCAAAAATTTCAACAGAAACGAACACAGCTACTATTAACGGGTTGAAAAATGCATCTGAAACAAGCCAAGGTTTTCCGCTTTTGCAATGGGCACGATGACATCATCCTGTGTATACAAAAAGTTTTCACGTTGCATTTCTAAGTCAATTACATCCAGAGACAAACCATGGTGCACAAATTTGAAAATCTATCTATATGACCACTCAAAACAGCCAGGACATAGCAAACAACCTTTTGGGTTTACTTACTTTTTGTAATGTTCTACTAACAGCGCTCTCACGGCAACTTCAGTTGTACACGCACAGCTTTAAAACTCCAATGGACGCCCGAATATGTTCGACAGTACAGCTACACCATCTACGTTACCAAGCTTTATTTGCCACAATAGGTATCTAAGAATTGTCGCAGGCAATGAAACCTACAAATTTGCATTCTGAAAGTCAAGACATATATTTTGACGGTTTTGCCCCTTGCCTGCGTGGCGGCCCTCCTCTGTCAACAAAAGAATGACCACTCCACGGGACTGATTGCCACAGGGTGCTAAATGGAGACCGGCAGTTGTAACCCCGTACCGTGAGCCTCCTGGCTCTGCCTTCTTAACACTTTCCCGCGCAAATTGATTGATACTGACAGTAATTCCAAATGTCGTCTGCTTTACATTTTTCTTCTGTAAAAATGTATTTTTTTCAACATTATGAATGACAGTATCAGAGGAATCTTATCCATATAATATTTTGTCTGCCAACATCCTTTCTCTGCCACCTCTATGCCCAGAGTACCGAGACAAAATGTTTTGCCTCAGTCCTCTAAGACGGCTATGCAAGTGTTAAAGCCATAGATCGTACCCCTCTTATCAGTCATTGACCATTATTCCATTTTTCTGCTCTGTTGCTCTGTTTTCTGTGGAAATGGCTAATGTTTACCACTAAGGTAAGCCCTGCGGGACAAAAAGCTGAGATAATTAGTTGTTAGTGCATATTTTTTGTCTATTTGGTCCCAGTAAACCTGGAAGCAACACCATTGCATACTCATTGGGTGCGTCCACCTCAGAAAGACACTTAAAGTACCCCATTGTATGAAGCAAAACTGCACTGCCAGCCTGTGGTTAGAGGAAATGGGATACTACCAGTTTTTTTCACACTTGTGTCAATCACCTGACCTGAACAAAGCTGCCCTGACCTCATTGCTATCGTACTGGGGGATCTGAAGATGACAGCGCATCAACCTGCTGGACTGACGTACCTTAAAGTTTGGCTGCTATTCTGCTATTTCTGTGCCAAACAGGTGAACAGCGGAAGGCGTTTTAAGAAAGAAAACAAAAACACTCCATGAGTCAGTCTAATTGGTCTCTACCCCAGAGGGCAAAAGGTGGTAAAGCACTCATTCCCTTGGTGGGAGATTTTTCTTATTCGAGGCCATCTTTAACATCGGCACTATTTTCAAACAAAAAGAGTAATGATGACTGGGAAATGATGATGATAAAATGGTCACCTTTCATGAAAGGTCATGCTTGCTTTTATGTGGACTGCTGTGCCTATAATGGCCTAATTAGCGGGCTACTCTAGTTAATCTATATATCCAGAGCTTCATCTACAAGATAAGTTTATAGGGTGATCAATCTTGCAGTCAGTGCAGAACAGTGCATACAAGAAAGATATCTTTGAAGATTATGGAACCCGGTAAGGCGTTTAAAGTATGAGAAAAAGGGGAGTATCACACCAGTGCCCTCCCTATGGGGTAAAGTTCTGCTGACATTGGGGTTGGGAAGCATAAATGGGAATTAAAAATTTACTGTATGCATGAGCTTGAATGCGCCATGTGCAAGAGCTCTATAGTATGACCAAATCACAATACATCAGCAGATCCTCCAAAATATGCCAAGGAAGACGCAAAGAATTATAGATAATGTCAAACTTGAAGATAAAAAATAATCTGTTGTCTTTAACGGTGGGGCGTCACAGCAATTACAAGATACCATAAAGTAGTTGCCATCTTATAAATCAACCCTAGATTGATCAGACATGTGCCCTATCTGAGAGGCGGTCTACTCTAAGTGGAAAATATAATGGAAAACGCCAAACTTGCTACAGGAACAGGGGCCTGTGTGCACACCGGAAGAAGCAGAATTTGTGGAAGTGGTGCCCTCTTGTGAGCGGTGTGTGGCCTTTCTTAAGTGCAGCCCCATAACAGTGGGGGAGGACCCTTTTTCTTTGTTCATATCCTTATTGAAAATTATGAATAGGTTTATACAAGTTTGAACACACTATTTTGCTATTCACAATAAACAAAAACATCAAATGACTGCAATAAGAGTTAACGTATTAATTGGCAACGAAGCACAGAGTATGGTCAATTCTAAAAATACTGAAGAATACAACAAGTGTCACTATAAACACGACGGCTTTGAGCAGAGGTTTGTGCTCACCTGGCCGAACAGAACAATATGCAGGTACAACCTCACCTTTGAAGACCTGCAGCGAGCGATCATTTCAAAGGTCGTCTGCTTCATCCATTTTGTAAGAAATTGACCTTTAAACCTTTTGCAAAATATTTTCAATGGCAGACTTACCCGGAAAAGATGCCAGTAGTCAACAGCGTTCCTTGGCGCATCCTGGGCACTAAGCACCGAGTAAAGCTGTTGACCCGGTACAATGATATGACATTTGAAGGCTTAAAGAGCAGCTAGAAAGCAACGACCTATCCCAGGTACATCTGCCGTACATCAGTATCGCTCTACGATACTTAAACAGACCCCTACATCAGTATCGCTCTACGATACTGAAACAGACCCCTACATCAGTATCGCTCTACAATACTTAAACATATCCCTACATCAGTATCGTTCTACAACACTTAAACATACCCCTACATCATTACATGCACTGCACTACTTGCAATTCATGTACGCTCAACAATAATTGGGTAGTTGTTAAGAAGTGTTAAAAATCCGGAAATGAACCTTGTGCCGCCTGTGGTGTACAATTTAAACGCAACATGAGCGACAGTTATGTAGCCTTCTGACAAAAGTTTGAAAATTAAGACTGCAGTATGGGTGTTTAATCGAAAAAATAACCAAGAATCCATAAAAAAACCCGAAAAATTACGCAACCACCCATTCAAGGATCAATGAAGCATGACCTATTATACTTCATGGGACCCACCCAGAGGTGTGTTCCCACCAAGTTAAAAGTGGATCTGGCCTACAGTTAACAAATTCTTTTAGAAAATGAGTGCCACATACTGACAAATGAATGACAATGTGTTTCCAGAAGTAAACCTATTCAATTTTGAAACAATTGGCCATTCAGTTTAATAGATTTTTAAAGATTTTGCCCGAAAGTGAACCCCCAAAATAACAATTGAAACAAATAAAAAAAAAACATAAAAAATCCAAAAATTGGAGCATGACCATTTGAACCAAACTGGTGGAGACCCTTGATTTTAAATGTAATCAATCAAATACCGTGTTCATCTATTGACCATCAACATAAAAGAACCATGTAACCATGGAAGATTTTGTGATGATTTTATACTTTGAAAAATTAATGCCACTGTCAATAAGACAGGAGCAGTATTTTGCAGTCGCGACAATGTGTATACATGTACATCCCACAAACCCCAATGTACTAGCAGCCGCGGATCAACGGCCATTAATTAACACACACGCAGGAACAGTAAATTTCTTTTTTAGCTTTAGGAAGGAATACTTTATCAGGGAATTAAGCACTTAAGTATCTAGCCTCCCAGACCCGCTCTGCCTGTGGCCATCACAAATCGTAAGATGCACAAGTCTGGTCATGCATTCTGATCCCAGCTACGACCTGACATGACCAATTACTTTGTCCTTGATTCACATCTTTCCGGTTGTGCTCCAAACATTAAATGCACTTTTATATTTCTTAAACCTTTTCCCCTTGAATTGACAGTGAGTCAACAGCTTTCCTTGGCATGGATTGGGCCCATGCCAAGGGAAATTGTTGGCCTTGGGCATCTGATCTTGATAGGTCTCGCCCACAATTCTCAGTCAAATTGCTTTTCATTCCTGTTGAATTTAGTTCAAAGCAATGAAGCAGACGACATTTTACCATCGTTTAATGAGGAAAGGATGGTTTTGTTTTGTTTTTGTTTTTTCTCATAGGTACTCTGTTTGTATCTTTTAAGCATTTTCCATGCAGACGGCATATGTAACATATCTTTTTTTTTTACATTTACATAATGGACACCAGATACCATTGTTGTGTTGAAGTCATTTAAGGGTTTTAAGCATTCCATTTTAGTCTTTAACTACTGCATCACTAGAATTTGTTGTCTTGCAGAATATCAATATGATCGTCCAACCCAAGTATTCCCAAATAAAAATCACAGCACCAGCTGAAATTAAAGTCTTGGTGTTCCCAGAAGTTCCCTGTGCCTTTTCGAAGCAATTGGCTTGGCGGTTTCAGAGAAGGTGATTTTAAAGGTTTTGCTGAAAACAAGACTAGAAAGCGGCGTGAACAACCCGTGCTCAGCTGACCTAAGCTTGTCCCACAAAATCGAAGTTGCAACTAAACAGACTTGTGTTGAGCTTTAGCTAATGCATATGACATTTAGAATATTCCTAAGATTCGCCGAAAGAAAAATTCATTAAAATGTGAATTAGCATTAGAATGTCCTTTGTTTTACACAGGAATCAATGGGAAAGATGCATTTACCTACAAGTACCCGCCTTGAAAAAAAAGGAAGAACCCGCAGCAGTACCACGTAGTGAAAAACCTTGATTGACCTTTTCACAAGGAACACGTCCACAAAGTTTCAGCTTAATCTGAGTGACGGGTCGAAAATAGCAAAAATACAAAAAAATATCATGAAAAATAGAGAAAAATGCAGCATCACCTAGTGAACAAATTAAGAATCACAGGTGTCTTCCTGCGTGATATCAAAGCAATTGGGTGAGGGCTTTTAAAGATTTTTGAACATTTTCCCCCCAAAAAGAACTAAAAAATTCATTACACAATCGTAAAATCACTGGAGCATGACCATTTGAACAAAGTTGGTAGAAAACCACCCAAAGTGCATTGCCACGAAGTTTGAAGTGAATCTGGCAGCCGGTTTTGGAGTAGAAGTTGAAAATGTGAATTAGCATAAGAATGCCCATTGACTTACGTAGTAATCAATAGGAAAGGTGCATTAACCAATCAGTACCCAAACTGAAAAAAAAAATGTTAAAAATCAGGAATCCACAGCAGCGCCATCTAGTGAACAATTTTGTTTGACCCTTTCCAAGGAACAAATCCGCAAAGTTTCAGCTTAATCATAGTTACCGCTCTGGAGAAGAAAAGCAAAAACACACAAAAAATCATTTAAAAAAACAAATCAGGGCAGCCTGGTGAACAAATTCAGAACTGGGAATCCCTGGAGTATTTCTGTGGTTTGGTTTAAACATATTTTATTTCAGCAAGTGAAAAGGATTGGAGAAAAAGTGCAGAGCACTTATATGAAATCCTCTCCGTGTATATCAAATGAATTTCACAAATTTCATCAAGATGGTGGATAATATATACACTATATACATTGTCATATACAATAATTCTAACTTATGGTATTCCTGTGTGAAATCAAACCAATTGGGTGCCCGCTTTGGGAGAATTTTTTGTTTTGTTTTGTTTTGTTTTGTCTTTTTTTTTTGTTTTTTGTTTGTTTTTTTTTTTTTGTTTATTGTTTTTTGTTTTTAAGATTTGGCCGACAAAAAGAAAAAAAAATATTCATAAAAAATCCAGAAATCACGGGAGCGTAACCATATGAACATCTTGGTAGAGATCCACCAAATGTATATTGCCAACAAGTTTGTAGTCAATCTGGCCGACAGTTTTGGAGAAGATGAAATGTAATTGTGAACGACTGGACGTATGATGGATGAGTGAGCCTCCTAAAAGCTCAGCCTGACTAGAAAGTCAACTGACCCCAAAACCATTAAAACTCCACAAATCAATGAAATGTGACGATTTGAAGCAGTAGAGATCCTTGCAATGTGCATCACCACAAAGTTTGAAGTGAATCTGGTCGATGGTTTTGGAAAACAAGAAAAATAAATCAAATTTCTATTGCAATCTCCGTGGACTTGCATAGTAATCAATAGAAATGCATGCACTAACGAACAGGTAACCAAATTGAATCAAAATGTGGAAAATTAGGGATCCAGAGTATCAACACATGGGTCACAACTTTGTTGAACCCCCGCAAAAGCACACTTCCTCCAACTTACAGAACAATTAGCGACAGTTTTGGAGAAGTAAAAGCAAGAGGCCCATGGGCCTGATGCTCTGCTGGCCCATGGGCCTGGTGCTCTGCTGGCACTGTGGCTACATTGCACCTGTTCATTTGAAAGTTAGGAGTCCTCAAGTGGCTTCTGAAAATATATAGTTTATGTAAATTTAGTGTAGAAACTGTCCTCCAGATGGCACTTCGCTCCACATGTAATCATAGCTTATTTGTACAGTTCCTATAATGGATATTGTTGCATGTGCCAAGACAACAATGAACGAGTCATTAACTTTATATCCTCATGGCCTTGGGACAGAAGATCAAGGTCACACAGATTATTTAATAATACAAGAGGCCCATAAGCCTGGTCTTGTACTGACATTGCTATTGCAATTGTCTAGCTACACCCTGCCATGACAAAATCACCTTTTCAAATTTACAGGCATGGTGACCTCACAAAAATATGTCAAGGTCACTGATATTATATGAAATTGTAGCTTTGGATATTGTCTACACATCCTATAAATTTGGTAAGTCTAATCCAATTACTTTTCTAAGTATGGAATTTAACAGCTTAAAACGCATTTTGGCTCATAATTTCTGTCAAATTATAGGTGATGCCACTAGTATCATTAGCAACTTAGACTTTGACCTCCCCCTAATCCCACCAAATTTGGTGAATATCTGCCAACAATTAAAGATGCTAGAATGTTCATGAGATTTTCACATTTGACCCCTATATTACATAATGTCGGTGGCATCACCAATATCGAAAGAGGCCTAAATTTTCATACCCCCTGTAAGTCCTGAAAGTTATATTGGGCTAACTTGAAAACTGTGGATGGTCTCGCTCTAATGAGCAAAGATTTACGGACAGATGGACGGACAGACATGAGCGGTTGCATAAGCTCTGCAACCTTTGGTCAGCAGAGCTAAAAATGCAGCACCACCTGTTGAACAAATTAGGGGGGGGGTCCCATAAGTGACCCTATGCAATTTGAAAGCAATTAACTTGGCAGTTTCAGAGATTTTTTCCATTTTTGCCAAAAAATGAAAAAAAAAAAAAAATACTGAAAATCAAAAAAATTAATGGAGCACAACCATTTGAACAAACTTGGTAGAGACCCACCCAAGGTACATTCCCACCATGTTTGAAGTAAATCTGGCTAATTTTCGAGAAGTTCAAAATGTGAATTCTGAATGACCACGGACAGACAAACAACAGATGCCAAACCACCACATATCAAACCTCAGCTGACTAACAAGTCCGTGAAAGCAACCATGCAAAATGTGGGAATGGCCTAGTGCATCATCAAATTTTAATCATAGACTCAGTTAAATACACTCTTATGAGCCTAGCTTAACAACATTGTCAGCCCAATTTATTTCAATTTAAATGTGTTCTGACAACAGTTCGGATGACCCCCCCATTTTCAGCAATAGGTCCAACTTGGACCAATAAAAGAAAAACGAGAAAACAAAACAGAATGAAAGAACATGAATGAAAACACGTCTTCACCAACTAGAATGACAAGATACTTCTTCCTTATTGCCTTGATTGGTGTGGTTGAGCTGAACACAGCCAATGGATCTTTGTATGTGATCATTGTAAAATGGTCCAAATTGTTGGTGGCTAGACCTTGTGTTACAGCTTATTAAAATCAGCCTCAGTGCATGAAGTAGACTTCCAGTTGTGTTGATCAGCAAAATGTTATAATAGAATAGCAGGCTCCATAGGCTACTTCAAGTCTTAGGTGGTGTATCTGTAGCTTCCTAAAAGTTAAGCATCTGGGTATGAAATTAAGAAGGTCCAGCTGTGGAAAGTTGTTGTAGATCACCATCCAACTGAAGAATGTCAATGTTCAGTGCGAGAGTAAATTCTCTTCGCCCTGAAGTGGCCACTCATGGAATTAATTTGCTACATGTACAGTTCACAGGAGTGAGTGATATTCAAAACCAAATTTATTTTGTAAAGGTCCACAATTTTAAATTTTGACAAATGGAGGAAATAAATTGCACCGTTTGGTACAATAACAATTCAAAGACTGCAATTTAAATTCCTAATGTCTCTAGAACTGTAAAGACCTCAAATATCTGCACTTCAAACATCAAAAAATTTTCCCCCGGAGGAGGGGCTAGCATGCCCTGGACCACCCCTAGCAAGGTTTCTGCAGCCTTTGGCTTTATATCATTTGTAACAATACGTTACTAAGGCCAGTATATATATCGAGGTGAAAACAAAAAATGCAGCAATCTTTGGTCAGTCTCTGATGAGCCCAGGTTGAGGCGAAACCGGTCAGGCTAAAATACCAAGGATTTCCGACTGTCAATTGTCAAAGACTTGGACAGCACACACAAGCAGGGCGGTCCACTGTCGTGGCACTTGTGTTGTTTTCTTATATTTATATCATTTGAACCCCGCAATACAAAATCCTGACTACACCCCTGTGGTACTCTTATACCTACCACTGCCCACACTGCCCTCTGGTGGTAAACAGTCAGGTGCACCACTGTGCATACTTCCAACAAATCTAAATTACTCAGGTTATCAAGGTGCTGTATGTTTGGGCAAGAACACCTTTATTTCAATGTACATGGTTTATTGTCTTTGAATTGCAAATTGATGGTGACTCTGGCATGAATGTGGGGAGCATTACTAAGTAATACATTGACAACAAGACACAAGTAATGTATTCACATAGCTTTTTAGCCATTTATGCTGTGAAACAGTCTCAAGAGAGTAACACATCTCTGATGTTTTAGCAGATGTGTGTGTTTAGTATACAACTGACACCAGGGTCACAGCTCAAACTGTCATCATTGCAGTATGATGTGACATTCAATTGTCCCAATATCACAATGGGTCCATACATGTCCCTCCCCACTCCCCATGTTTTCTTGACAGAAATGTTGCACACTATGATCGTACATTTACTTGTCATAATACAATATGTCATTCCCCCCTTTTTTCCATGAGAGGCATGTTGCACAGTGAAACCTCGTTATAAATGACCGCATCTGTTCCCTGTCAATCTGTCCGACAACTGAGCCTGACAGACCAATGGGTGAAATTAGCAAATTAATTTGACACCTATTCCCTAAAACTTGTGTAGTTTGGTGACTATATCAGACATGTCAGTGTTATTATAACGAGGTTTCACCGTAACAATCATATTGACAGTCTCAGCAAAGTTGATGTGCTCTGAAGTAACCCTTTCCCCCTTAAACCAGCCAAAACTGGCTGGTGGTCAAATGTCGCCTGCTTCAGTGTTTTCAACTAATTTCAACAGGAATGAAAAACAATTTTGACTGAGAATTGTAGATAAGCCCTATCAAGATCACATACCCCAGGCCAACAACTTTCCTTGGCATGAGTTGGGCACTTAGTGCCCAACTCATGCCAAGGAAAGTTGTTGACTCAAGTGTGAATTCAAGAGGGAAAGGGTTAACATAATACTAGATTCAAGTTCTTTGTGAACCACCCTTTCATTCAAATACCAGCCTGCAGTTGTAGAGACCATAAAAATGGTCCCGGTCAACAGCTTTCTTCAATGCACTTTGAGTGCAATGAGCCCTAAGTACATACACAGAGGAAAGCCCCTGACTCAACAACACTGGGCACTAAACTCATTCCATACTATGGTGACAGGCCTTGGTCAGTGGTACTGGCACAGCCTGGCAAGTCATGCTGCAGCTGTCCTTGCAGCAGCTGCAGCATGACTTGCCAGGCAGTGCCAGAACCAGTGACTTAAGATGATAGGCATGTTGGTACTTGAACGAAAGCTCTCTTCATGAAGAATTTAAATATGCAATTGTCATTTTAAATCTAGGTAAATATACTTTAGGTAAATATACTTTAATATCAGGAACTGGTATGGAATGAGTTAAAACATCTAAAAGCAAGACTTCGTCCCTAACTATGTTGTCACAATCAAACATAAAAATAGGCTCCAGAGACTGGCTGGTGCCCTCTTCCTAGCTTGCCCACAGCAATACATGTATTGAAGGAAGTCAGGTCACTGTAGCTGTTCAATGGCAGGGACACGGGCCTTCAACATTGGCAGCCAAATCAAGAAATAAAACAGTATTCACTACAGAGTTTGACTTCACTCTTATATGATTCATGTTTAAAAAATTTAGCAATTTAAAAATTTTAAATAAATGAAAAATTAGGACTTAGCTAATTGGGTGGTGGTACCAGTGGTACCTGAATGATACAATTTATAAAATTGGAATTGATGACCGTTACATCCACACAGCAAACCAAACCCACGCTGGCCTGAAAAGTGACATTTACTTGTGAAATAACCAGTCCAACTGACATTGCCTCACATTTTCGGAAAGTTCATGTTGCATTGGTGCCGAAGTCACTTTGGGAATTATGTGTGCTTAGCTTATGAATCAATTGCTATCATTTGACCATATTTTGCTGCAAATTGATCTCATAAATGCTTATATGCAACTTAAGTGACCAATATTTTTTAACAAAAGACAGAATCAGGTTATGAATTTTTCACTTTACATGGTTCATAGGATAATAGAATTAATTCTTCATGTGGATGGCCGAGATCAATCTACAAGAGTCTAAACATAGCTCCCTCTAGTGACAAGATAGTGAACCACAAACATATTCTCTGTGGCTTGCAGAGACCATCATGCTGGTCAGAGCTGTATGTGCAGGGGGGGGGGGGGGGGAGTCCTTAATTTTCAAACCAGCATGAAGCACTTTTGTTAACTGAAAAAATATGTAATGAAGGATATACATATATAAACTTTTTTACGTATACCCATACACATATATAACTTTTTTTTTACATATACCTATGCAGAGATTGTTCCGATAGGTTTTAACTTAACAATTTTTTTATTATACATATTTATATCAAGGTTATGGTAGTTATAAATATATACAGTCCTAAAACCAGTATGGTTTTATAATACAATGAAACATTCCTATTTCCGTTGCCAGTGTGGCAGCCACATTGTTCTGTGGTACTATATTGATCCTACTGCCAGTTTCCTGGCATTTAGGGGATCACGTCAGGACCATGAATGACTATATTGCACATGAATACAATATAATAGCTGTCACTTCATGCCATTGCCACCAACAAATCGATCATGTCTTTATGTGTGCTTGATTAATGATCACGTATGAGTTTGTGTGTGTCCTGACCACTTCATCAAGAGATCGTGTCATTGCCCGCACACTCCTAGCACTTTGACATGGTGACTTCAATCCTGACCCCTTGCTACTGATTTGACTGTTCTCGAGTGCCTGGTGACCCATACGACCCTTACATAGGGCACTACAACCACACGACATGTTGACACTTGAGTACTGTTATTGTCCATCGTAAACCACCTGCAGTTTGACCTTTGAAATAAAATACTGGAAGCAGCCCAGGTGTGAAAACACCGTCAGATTTCACATTGGAAATTCCTGCACCGTGACCTTTCACCTCAATGCACAGGAGAGAGTTGCAACTCAACAACTTCACGCTCCAGGTCCCATGTCTGCCCTCTCCTTGGCTTTCAGCTTTTTTTCTGACCACTTTTTGGATACAGAATAATACTTTAATGACGGATGCTGATTAACATAAATTCACTTTTGCAGTTACAGTGTGGATTTCTGTGCAGTCATCTGGACTGTAGATGTACAAAATACTGGCAATATATCTGCCTGTGGTTTGATGTAACACCCTTGTGGTATTTACCTTACACTCAATCATTTACTTCTGGAATTGCACAGTATTTGCCATGCACTATCCCACACTCAAGGCACTGGACAGATTAATTATGCACTCACTTATATTGGAGCCTATTATCAGTATTTACCATGCACTCACCCATTCTGAAGCAAATGGACAATACATGTACTGAGCATGCACTCACTGACACTGAAGAAAATGGGACAGTATTTAACATGCACTCACTGACACTGAAGAAAACAGGACAGTATTCACCATGCACTCACTGACACACAAAACAGGACACTATTCACCATGCACTCACTGAACCTGAAAACAGGGCACTATTCACCATGCACTCACTGACACTGAAGAAAACAGGACAGTATTCACCATGCACTCACTGACACTGGAGACCAGGACAGTATTCACCATGCACTCACTGACACACAAAACAGGACACGATTCACCATGCACTCACTGAAACTGAAAACAAGACAGTATTCACCATGCACTCACTGACACTGGAGAAACCAGGACAGTATTCACTATGCACTCACCAACACTTAAGAATATGTGACAGTATTTACCATGCATATACTCTCTAATGCTGATGCAAATAGACAATATTTATAACACACATAATTCACTGACCAGCACTCTAGACTTTGGCAATTATTTTTACATGCTCTCACTTGTACTACACACAATGGACAGTTTTTATTATGTACTTCCTTGTATAACAGACACCCAATACTTGCCACAAATGGATCACTCATCACATACAGTGTAGTCACATATTTGGTTCCACCTGTTGGTGCCCTCCTCATCACTGGCAAACCCTCATACTTGATACCTGGATTTATACTCTTGATTCAGTTGTGATGGTAACTAAAATGTCTGCATTACAGACACATCAACAGTTATTTTCTTTACCCTATAGCATGGTTTCACCCAAGATTGTTCATAGGTCAGTTGCTTAGAATGCTAACATAATAGAATGTGTACATAAAATGATGAATACTCGCATAAATTAAAAATTAGCCACTCTCAACAAAGTGCGTGTACAGATAGTTGATGTGCTTTCTCATTTGGCACGGTCCACTCTGCTCTAGGTACACAAACTTGTCTCTGTTTTCTCTCCTTTCATAGATATTTTATCACTGTTTGTATGATTATGTGTATAAGTAAATGCTAGTTTGTACACCAGGAATATTCAGCCCCACTGATAAACATGTTTAAATACATGACACAACTTTTGTAGTTTCACTTCCAAAGTTAATCTCTCTGTCTACTCCCTTTTTATTGGAGCATATTCTGAGCCAAAAGTGGACTGACATTCATATTATGACAATTATTGGCAACATTCACAGACACAATTTTTTGTAAAATTTCCATAGGTGAGCAACATTAAAAACTTACTGATAAAACATAATACACATGCACGCATGCACACACAAACACACACACACATGATTCAGTGACTATTCAAACCCAAATCAAAGTTTGAATGCACTGACCTTAGGGGATCAAACCAGGTTTTCAACCAATGAAAACCTATCAGATTCAAAATTCTTTAAATCAAATCCTACCATGGAAACCAACCCTCTCTTCCACAAGGAATCCACAGCTATGCCATCACAATAGACATGCACAGGTCACAATGGACTTGCTAGCCCACGGTATATAAATAGGCCACTCACAGTGTTCCCAACAGTTCCTGATGAGTTGCAAGTGGCAACAAAACTAGTCAAATGTTTTATTCATTCGCCACATTGGCCACTTGCCCTGCTACAGTCATTACTGATATAATAGTCACAAACTTTGTGGTATAATTCCTTCATTTCCATATGCATGCACCTCAAACTAATGTTACTGGACTAGCCGCCACCTCAGACTACCTGAAGTATGGCTTGTATGTATGCATTTGCATCCAATGTTCATCTTTTAATTGCCATAACTTGGCAGTGTTGGGTGAGCCTGGCTGGGTGAGCCTGGCTGGGTGAGCCTGGATGGGTGAGCTGGGCGGGGCATCCCTGGGTGAGCCTGGCTGGCTAGACAACTTCCAACTTTGCACCACCCCAAGGTCCACTTATTTTGTGCCTAGTGCATACTTTTTAAAAATGTTTTATCACTTCCTGTCAACTTCTTTTTTCAAAGGATACTACAGTTTGGGTTTTTTTAATTGGTTTCTTTTCCTTCTGAGATATGGTTCCAGCACTAACAGTTCACGTAGCATCCTCCAGGCCACTTGCTTCAATGCCACTGCTAGCATATTATCAGTTTCTCGTGTCTGCACAAAACATAAATTTTGCTCCTCACCCAAGAGTAAAAGTCTTTCTTTTTTTTTCCTGTTTCTACTGGCCTATGTTTTCCCTTCTAAATAAAGGTAAAAGACATCAAACAAACAACAATTGCAAATTCTGGGTTTTTTCCTGTGAGCCTTTCATACTCTCGTGACCTTCTTTCTTTAATTTCTAGACATGACAGATAATTCAATAATGAAGCCAGAAACCCTAAATCATTAACATTTTGGCCACTGCTCTCTGTCATCACCTCTTCTTGAATTTCATTTTCTTTTTACGAGATTTGGTTCCACCACCAGTGGCGCCCTCTAGACCACTTGCAAACTCAGATACTTGATGCAGTCGTCCATGTTTGCTACCTGGCTTCTTCTGGTTGTCTGGTCTGGAAACACAGCAAAATGAAAGAATCAGCTGCAATATGTACACACATACATATTCACAATTAACACTATGGTAAGATAATATACATGATTAAGACAAGGATATATCTCTTATATCAGGCCTTTTGAAGTGATGGTTGATAACATGAACATATTTCACACTTGATCAAAACAAGGACAATGGAGACATTGTGTGTCCAGACAAAGAATAAAACATTTAATGGGTCAAAATGAAGTACTGTTACACCACTTGTAACAAACATGGTTATACCCCCCCCCCCCCCCGAAAAAAAACAAACAAACAAACAAACAAAAAAACCACACAAAATATGCTTCCTGTGCAGTTATTCCTGCACAGTGGATGCTGGATGATTCTGCCAACATATAAGCATTGATGACATTCAAATGTTAAGAACATACTCTGTACATTTACCATGTAAACATACCCACGTAGAATAGTTTCATGTGACCTTTTCTTTAACCAATATCAACTCTTTTGTAATCTATGGGGAGGGAGAGAGAGAGAGAGAGAGAGAGAGAGAGAGAGAGAGAGAGAGAGAGAGAGAGAGAGAGAGAGAGAGAGAGAGAGAGAGAGAGAGAGAGAGAGAGAGAGAGAGAGAGAGAGAGAGAGAGAGAGAGAGAGAGAGAGAGAGAGAGAGAGAGAGAGAGAGAGAGAGAGAGAGAGAGAGAGAGAGAGAATTTTCTTTGTGTCCTTGGAGCAATATGCTGAATGGTTACTGAGATCCTTACACTCTTTTGTCCAACCAGATCTTCAGAGTGCTTGGTAATAGCAAGTTTCACTAAAGCAGCTACTAATTTCTGGAGGCTTTTTATTTATTGTCTGAAGGTTGACTACAGATACTTTACCGCGCCTCCGAGTGGTCAGCCATATAGACAATGTACATGAGGTATAGTGTTCCCTCCTTTCACAGACCACCTGTCTTAAGGTTTGTAAACTGTATTCACCAGGTCACTATAGGAATCTTTTACATGTTGTTTAACATGCAATGGGAGACCACCTGCATAATGGGACCACTTTAAGACCTACCCTGGGTGGTCCCTCAGCAGATGGACAACTGTATGTATCATGATCTGGAGGTCTTCCTGAAATCTAAAGGCAGATTTGACACTACTTCAGTCAGTTTTCTATTGCAATTTTGGCAACCAAAAATTTTGTATAACGTGGTGCACCCTGTTCTGAATTCTGTTTTGCTCTCTTTTTATGTAACATCATCATTTTATGAGATATTGTGATGTAGTGTACTGGTTGCTTGCCTCCCTCTTGATTGACAAGTAAAAGTACATGTACACTGCCTCATCTTTTCTATGACTTCCAATGACCGTGGGGTCTCTCAAACCAGGTGCTCATTTATTGCAGGTGCGGATACGAGAGAAATTAAAGTATGGGTTATATTGGCTTTTAACACATGGTCTTTAAAGCCAGGTGGTGTCCCACCTGAACTGTCTTACAAGGACTTATGACCTTCCACATAAAGGCTTCATAGTGCACTGTTTAAAAATGGTGTTGCCATGGGCTTTCAAAATTATACACATGAACCCACCACAGGACCCAGCACAAACTGGCCTGTAGAAACAAAGACATTACCTGTGAGACAAAGACCTTACCTGTAGAGACAAACACTTTACCTGAGACAAAGACTTTACCTGTAGAGACAAAGACAAAGACAAAGTCTTTACCTGCAGAGACAATAACTTTACCTGAGACAAAGACTTTACCTGTAGAGACAAACACTTTACTTGAGACAAAGACATTACTTGCAGAGACCCAAGACTTTACCCGAAATGAAGACTTTACCTATACAGACAAAGACTTTACCTGAGACAAAGATTTTACCTATAGAGACCAAGACATTATCTGTAGAGTCAAACACTTTACCTGTAGAGACTAAGACTTCACCTTAGACAAAGACATAACCTGTGGAGACAAACACATTACCTGTAGAGACAAAGTCTTTACCTGTTGGTTGATGACATCTGGCTGTTATTTTTTCTCTGGTCATTTTTTTTGGTATTCCGTGAAAATTACAGGGTTTTTATATCAGATGAGTGGGAATTTTTTTAATTTGATCCTGGAATGAGCTTGTGAATTTGCTGTATATTTGACTTCAAAAATTCCCAAATCATTGATTGTATCCTCTATATATCTCTCCCCATCTTCATTGACCACCCCAAGGGCACAGCCATAAAATCTTCCTCAAAACAGGTGCGAGGTACCAGTCACTGTGGGAATAATGAGAATGAATGACCCAATACAAGTAGCTTCTCAAACCAGGTGGTCCAGAATTGATGTGGACTCTAAAGACAGAGACCAGTGGAGAGGGATTCACTGTTACATGTTCATATTGTAATCCATGCAACAGAAATGGATATCCCTAGCCAGGTATTGAACACAGGGGTATCAGAGAATTATGTGTATTGGTTGACAGGACCCCATCACACCTTTCACCTGAAAAACTTCATCCCAGTTCTTTTTCAGGATAAGTAAGAGGTGAGGACAGAATGACCATTCAGTTTATTTGTAGATCACAGCTGCCACCTGAACAGTGAAATGTATCTCCTCAAATCTCACAGAAATACAAACTACACACACGCTAATTTTCTTGTGCAGACAACATGGGCAACAAGAAGAATTGAAAGTCTCAAATAGTGTCAATTTTGTTTCATTCATCTTTCAAAGTTTATTCAGTGTTATCAGAACTGCATTTCTCTTACAAAATGATGGGGAGTTGTAATTTTCAACGCTACCAATAAATGTATTTGTTGATATCCAACTTGGATGACTTGGTCATACTTTTAATTCTTTTGACCTCACATCAAGACTATCCACTGTGAATAGAATCAAGTACAGATATGTGGATCGCCAAGTCAATCACAAAGAGACATCACTTCTGGCCACAGTAAGTGCCTCAGCGAACAATCACATCAGCAACTTACTTAATTACCTTGTGTGGAATTTGCCCCGTATCCTCTGTGGGTAAATTGTATTTGACAAAGTGCAGTGATATCACCATTATGTCCTATTACAATACACTAACAGAACAGTACACCTAATAAGCAAGCAGCCCCAGGGTGTGTGCCCCAACTAAGGGGGTTGTCTTATCAGGTAACACTGGGCCATGGGGGCGACTGCTGGCGGGGTTCACTAAATCAGTTACTAACGTAGAAATGGTGACTACTGGCTGGCTGTGTGCCGAGTCATCTTTCCACAACCTTCATGATGCTCACTTTGCTAAACTCCACCTCGCCATTACAGGGAAAATATGTGTGTTTAGCTCACAGCTAAACTGCAGCAATGGACAGGGACAGTGAGCAAAACCCACTCCCTCTTGCCTCTACTTTATCATTTTAAAATTAAGTTTACTTTTATTATTTTTTCAGCAATTTACAAAGACACTAGACAAGTTCTGTTTGAAGTGGAATAAAGTGAGCAATAGTAGACTACAGAATCAAAATTCCTGGGTTCTTTACATAACACAGGACAGCAAAGAACAGTTAATGTCACTTTTTGCCATCAGGAAGGGGGTTAAATGTTGGGGGAGATCATGGGTTAGCCATCCTAGGCACAATTCCAGACACTAACTCCATAGCTGAAAAAAAAATTAACTTGTGACTCCACCAAAACAGCATTTTTCCGAGCCAAGTGTCACATGGACACCTGTTTGAGATGACAGCGACTTGCCGATAAATCTCTCCAAATAAGCACTTTTCATAACGGTTGTGTGAATGTAATTCTTCTGTTTGAAAGCAGCTGGCAAAGTTTCAAAAAAATCCCCCTTATATCCAGATATGATATTTATTTATTGAGCACTTTGTGGGGGAGATGAGGCGAGGAGAGGGAATTATACAATGGAGGCTTCCCTGGTCCATTGACGGCTAAGCACTGTGAAGGCAAGGAGGTACTTACTGTAAAATGAAACTGTTACTTAGGTAGCAGGGGACTACACAGTGCCAATACTCACACAACCACCAATGTCATACACCTGTAATTGGCAAACATTTTGAAGGGAGGCTAAATATGCCCCTAGATGTCACTGGGACCTGAGGCCTTCAGGAGCCAAAGCCAAGACACATTGCTCTAGGCTGACCACAGAGTGGGAGCAACATACAGGTTATACCAGGACATTTAATCCTGCCAAACAGTGATAAAATGTCTTCGGTCCCACAAAATAAACAAAACAAAAGACACACTCTCGCCCCACAAAAACAAACCCTTGTAAAATAAAATTATGCAAAACAATTTGTTGCAAAATAAATATATGAAAATTCAACATAAAAAATCAGCCAAAATTTCGGTACTTGTATGTACAGCATGATGTATGCAATACAATAAGACACAGTACACAGGACCTCGAGACGTAATGTTGTAATTTGTGTTGGCGTTCATTTTCAGGCACGTCCTGCATGACACTGCAGTATGTGGCTTCAATATTCAAAACTGGGGTTTAACATACAACATGTGTATTCCTCATAAACATCAGGTGTCATCAAAGAAAACTAAATGCTCATAACCATATCTTGTTATAGTGCATGAAACTAAGGACAGCTCCCTCTCTTGGCAAATCATCATACCAATGACTTTCAAGGCCTTCGGTTCCCAGTTTGCATTCTAACACTTGTGACTGCACTGCCTGTTTTTGTGACATCTATGTTCATTTTGCATGGAGAGTTGCTTCAGAACAATCAGCATCCCTCATATTATTGTCTTTTTGCAAGATAGCTGCATGTGGCTACTTCACACCCAACCAATGCTGACAACTGACGACTTGTTGAACAAGTTTCTCCCAGTCTGGGTAAGAATGGGTCAAGGATTGAATAAGGTAGACTTGTGTCTACATTCCAACAGTCTGTTCCATTAAATATATCAGACAACTTACATTTGAGCATATTGCTATGTTCTTATATATTCTGCAATACAGAAAATTTCAAGAAAAATTAAAACAGAAATCTCCAGTTTAATAGGTCAGAAAGTTAAATAATACTCTCATAAGTGAAATGCGATGTTGCTACGGTAATTTTATGAACTGTTGTATACACGATATGACCAACTACATGTATTGCCTTCTCTGAGGTATTTTTCTTTTAAAGGCATACTCTTTTGCTGCAAAGCTGTATTAGTAGCTGTGATATAAAGCTTATGGTAGGAAAAGTAGTAGCTAGCACTGTGCCTTATTGCTTATGGGAAAGTTAAGTTGAAAAGTGTGTGTATGATATGTGTGCAATTTGTGTGCATGGTATGTACAAAGTGTGTGTATGAAACGTGTACAAAGTGTGTG
Organism: Hermodice carunculata; assembly: GCA_964020975.1. Lineage (NCBI taxonomy): Eukaryota > Metazoa > Annelida > Polychaeta > Eunicida > Amphinomidae > Hermodice > Hermodice carunculata. Next base: position 73,416,371 of record OZ026625.1, read on the forward strand.
TATGATATGTGCACAAAGTGTGTGTATGATATGTGTACAAAGTGTGTGTGATATGTGTACAAGCAGTGTGTATCTGTGTCAAGTGTGTATGTGTACAAAGTGTGTACATGATGTGTACAAAGTGTGAGTATGATGTGTGTACAAAGTGTGAGTATGATGTGTATAAAGTGTGTGTATGATATGTGCACAAAGTGTGTGTGTGTGTGTACAAAGTGTGTGTACCAGTGTGTGTACAAAGTGTGTGTAAGGTGTGTGTACAAAGTGTGTGTAAGGTGTGTGTACAAAGTGTGTGTAAGGTGTGTGTACAAAGTGTGTGCATGATATGTGTACAAAGTGTGACTATGATATGTGTACAAAGTGTGAGTATGATATGTATACAAAGTGTGTGTATGATATGTGTACAAAGTGTGTGTGGTGTGTGTACAAAGTGTGTGCATGATATGTGTACAAAGTGTGAGTATGATATGTGTACAAAGGTGGGAATACATCCACATATTGTCACCTGATAAACAAAAAAACCACAATCACCGAAAACTCCCTCAAAAACATGAGGATTTACAAAAATCTTTCAACCTTGTTATTACACCTTTAAAGCTGTTTCTTTGTTTCAGTGAGAACTATGGTTCTTATAGGTACATGAACTAATGTAGCCCAACACATTTAGACAATCGGATACTGGTGAACATAAGGGTGTGTCAATACATTCTAAACCTACCTATCTGTCTGTTAAATCTGTGGGAATGTTGATACTTTGTGAAGCATTTGGATGCATTTCACTTCCCTGTTTCATGGTCAGATGTTGATCAAAAATTTCACTTGTCTGATGGCTAGCACCTTACGCTTTGTCTTATGTCTAGCACCAAACCCTTTGTTGGCTAGCACCTAACCCTTCGTCTTATAGCAAGCACCTAACCCTTTATCTGATGGCTCCTATCTAACCCTTTGTCTGATGGCAAGCACCTAACCCTTTATCTGAGGGCTCCTATCTAACCCTTTGTTTGATGGCAAGCACCAAACCCTATATCTGATGGCTCCTATCTAACCCTTTATCTGATGGCTCCTATCTAACCCTTTGTCTCATGGCTCCTATCTAACCCTTTGTCTGATGGCTCCTATCTAACCCCTTATCTAATGGCTCCTATCTAACTCTTTGTCTGATGGCAAGCACCTAACCCTTTATCTGATGGCTCCTATCTGACCCTTTATCTGATGGCTCCTATCTAACCCTTTGTCTTATGGCAAGCACCTAACCCTTTACCTGATGGCTCCTATCTAACCCTTTATCTGATGGCTTCTACCTAACCCTTTGTCTGATAGCAAGCACCTAACCCTTTATCTGATGGCTCCTATCTAACCCTCCGTCTGATGGCTAGCACCTAATCCTTTGTCTTACAGCTAGCACCTAACCCTTTGTCTGATGGCTAGCACCTAACCCTTTGTCTTATATGGCTAGCACCTAACCCTTTCAGTGCCATCTTGGAGACATAGTCAACAGCTCTCCTTGGTGTGTTTAGGTGCATGGTGCCTTCAGTACGCCAAAGAAAGCAGTAACTCTTCCAAGGCCAAGTTTGGGACAAGTCCGCAGCTTTCCTCTGTACCAAAGCACACTGAGGAAAGCTGCTGATTATGACCATTATATTCTCTGGAACTAGAGGCTAGTACTTGTCAATGAATGAAAGGTCCCTTCACAAGGAATATGGATCTAACATCCTTATTATTATTGAGGGCAGTTTGTCTCAAGTAGTTCAACTTGGGACACAGTTAGCATGGAATGAGTTAACTTGGACCAGCCTTTTCTCTGGAAATGAAGGCATGTTGGTACAGTCACCTATGTATTTTACAACTTATACTCACGTCGGAAAATAGCTCTTCAGAGCTAATGTTTATTGTAAAAAAAACGACCGACATGAAATAAAGCTTACTTTGACTTTGACTTTGACAGAAATGAAATCACTTTGTAAAAGCAAATTGAACGAGGAATCATTACAATTGAGATGACCGAGTGACACTGTGATTTACAATGACACACCTCACTCCATCACTTCCCATTTTGGTCAACACAGAAACAGACTTCCAGAATCATACCACAATGTGGACCCTTGATAAGCCAAAATCAATTCTTTTTTTGTTTTTTTGTTTTGTCTTTTTGCATTGATCTACAGTCAAGAATGAAAGTTGTTGACTGTCACTCTGTGTATGTTCGACAACCTAAAGACAATGAGTTTCTGAAGCTAACCCTCGGGGTCCTATAACTTTCTTTGTTGATGTTCTATAAACAAGCATACCTCCATAAATATGACACTGCTCCAAGGAGATTAATTTTTTTGGACTTCATTGATATACAAGGAACACACAGCAGAAATCTACTGTTTTGTCCTTCACTAAAAAATGACCTTTCATTTTTGATTGACTAATGTTTCTGCGCAACATAGAAATGCACTTAATTTTATGATTTTCTTCAGAATTCTCTTCATTAATTCTGGCTTTACCCCAGAGGGTAGCTCTGCTGTAAGTACCAGGGTACTACAAAAGGGCAACATAAAGCAACCCCTGTCTATCCACACACTGCAAGTGACAATCACCCCCATGCCAGGTCGTCATTTGTAACTCAACGTGAAGAATACGTCTTGTGTTTTTCCTAATTCCACCTGTATTGTTGGTACAAGGCCACTCAAATCCTCAAGTGTTCATCAATTTAAAGTTCCTCAATTCCGAGTCCTTTGTATCAAATCAAACAATGCTGTCACAACCAGGTCAAAATAATACGACTCCGAGCTTAACATCTGACAGGAAAAGATTAATAAACGAGACCACCCTGCTTGTGGGATATGTTTAATGACATGCAGTCATCTTGAATTTATAGCCAAAGCTAACTTTGCTCCTTTGATTTACTGCCTTTATATTCATTGAAAGTTTATTTTGGATTTGCAATATTCAAGCTGACCATAATTTAAGTAAAAAGCAAAAAAACAAATAAGAATAAAAAATAAATTTCTTTTGTCCTTTTCTACAATTAAGAGAAAGGTGAAAATTCCAGCAAAGCATATACATGTGCTGTCTGCACATTAAAACACACGCAGGATTGTACTTGATTCTATGCAGACCAATCAAATATTTCAAATGACTGTTGCCAGTTTCTCCCTCAAAACTAATAAAAAACAGAAAGGTTTTCCTCTTAAAGGGTTATCAACTTGAAAATCTCATCTATGCTTAACTGTGCTTTCCAAACTGCACAGAAAAAAATCAACATCCAAATTACCAAATCGTCATCCAAGAATAGATTACCATTGGCTAAATACAATTTTTTTCATCAAGACAAAATGTTATTTCTTGACCCGTCAAAATGTCTGCTCTTCCCCTGTCACAAGGTTCCATACCTTTGTCACACCAATATTTTCATTCTTTGTCACAAGGCTCTGATGACTAATCAAAATCTTTGTCTCATCAACATTTTTCTTGTTTTCCAAAGCTTTATCACATGTTTAGTTATAAGTCTTATCAATTTCATTCTTTGTCAAAACTTTATCCCATGTCATGGTCAAAAATTTATTTTTGTCCCATCAACATTTTTAATCTTTGGCTTTTTCACAACATTTTATGTCTATCTTTCTCAGTCCTGTCATCCATCGTCCTCAGACTAATTAATAGATAGATAGATAGATAGATAGATAGATAGATAGATAGATAGATAGATAGATAGATAGATAGATAGATAGATAGATAGATAGATAGATAGATAGATAGATAGATAGATAGATAGATAGATAGATAGATAGATAGATAGATAGATAGATAGATAGATAGATAGATAGATAGATAGATAGATAGATAGATAGATAGATAGATAGATAAAAAAATAAATAAATACAATAAATAAATAATAAAATTTCTTGTGCTACCGAAATTATACAAATTGTGGTTCCTTTTTTTTTTTGCTACTTTATTTCCTGTCTTACAGTTTAACATATGGCATCTGGAACCTTAAACCAATCAAAGGATGAAGTCAGATTACAGTAATTGTTCCATCTCCATGTGCTGTTAGAGACAACAGGCGCTAAAACAGTGTCCCTGTCTCAACCACATAATGTGATCAAAAATGATGAGAAAGTTTGCACAGTAATCTTTGTTCACACCATTAATTTGAGCAACTTTCCTGATCCATGTGATGCACAAAACTCATCTATTGGAATCCAGTAGAGTTTCATGGTAAATTTTCATCCAAGTTGGTATACACATTTGATGCTCAAGCTATTTGTCTGCTGATTTCCCAGAATTCCCTGTTCCTGATGACATACTGGACATACATGCATATTTTGGCATTGTTATACTGAACTCTATTCTTTTCATGTCAAGCAATATTTAAGCTTTATTTGAGACTTTTTCTTAATGCACTTTAGAACCCTCATGCCTTTTAGTTTTTCACTCTTTCCTTGTTGTTTGTTCCTGTAATTCCAAAATAAAGCTTGCTAAGTCAGGATAATGTGGGACTTTATATCCATCAAACATGTCAATGTCACAAATTTCTTGTACATTGAAGCAAAACCTGTCATAATGGGGAAATATATGAGCGTACATTGCATGTTTGTTTGCACTAGGTGGCTAAAGTGAGGTTGTGTGTGGGGCCATGTACCGCTCTCCGACAATCAGGGTCCATGTACTCCACTGTCGCAGCCTCCACTTTCAGCCGTCACGCCACACAAACTGTCACACAGGTTGACAGCACCCCTCACACATATGCATTAAGTGACACTTTTTGACTAAAATATATATGTGATGTCAATGCACGGGATTGGACGGCTGGACTTAATGCTGATGTATGGATGTATTTTACCCACACAGACCGCCTCAGGGGGTACTCCTGCCATCTCCCGGTCACATACCTACTCTGATTGACGTAAAACACAAGACTGGCCAGACAGCTACCACAGCTACTAGTCGATTGATTGATACCAAAGCCGCATAAGTCAACTTTCAAAAAACATTTTTCTAAAATTAAGATACATTAGAAAGGCTTTTGACAATTACTGAGCAAGATTTAAGGTGGCTGTCAAATGTTGGCTCAAATGATGGGGTGCCCATTGCTGCCATGTTGGCATATCATTGACCAGCAGCAAACATTGTTAGCTATGACACAGGCATGGACCCACCACCACAAAGTCACATCATACATAATCAAGCGACGCTAGTCCGTGATCAATGCTCCTATAGCTGCAACCATTATCACTCCACACAGGAAGACCAACCACTCTCCTTCCTCTTTCGTATTTGCTAACTGGGTTTGCAACTTGGAAAGTTCATCAGGAAATTATGCATTCAAAGCTTTTTTTGATTGTGTAATTCAAATCTAATTTGTGCCACCTTGTTTTCATTAAGTTCATTTAAATTCAGTTTAAATCTTCAAAGCTTTTATTCAGATACCGTCTTTACACGTGTGTTTGACTATGCAAAAAAATCCTTGATCAATTGCGTAGCACATTATACCATCAGATACAGAAGCTGCCAAAGCCCTATATAGCCATGTAGAGTCAATGATCAATATTCACCTATCACAGCAAACTACAGTCAGACAAAGTGAACCATCAAAGTAGCTTATACATGTCTGACAACAACAGCTTCATACAACTATAACTGAATAATGCAGTGAAAACATCAGACTTTAGAATGACCTTGGCAAAAGTATCTGGTGATTGACCAGTCAAATTTGACGCTTAAAACTAGAACTAATAACATGTTTGACGCTAAAAACTAGAACTAATAACATGTTTGATTGTGAACTGGTTCTACCAGTTCCACTGATGAGCTTTCTTGTAACTTCAATCTCACATGCATTCCATATCATGGTGAGACCTTGCACTGAGTGTTTTCCTTGTCCAGCTAGGCAAGAGTATTGACTTCAGACTGGGCATGTTGCTACTCAAATGAAATAAATTTGAGCAACTGTACCACCTATGTCCATACAGTACCACCTATACAAGAGTAGCTGTACCACCTATGTCCATACAGTGCCACAAATACAACAGCAACTGTACCACCTATGTCCATACAGTACCACCAATACAAGAGCAACTGTACCACCTGTCCATACAGTACCACCAATACAAGATACTGTGGCCTGAAACAGCAGCCTAATGATTCAGTTTGTACATGTGGACTGACAACTACACCAAAACCAACAAAAATACCATTTTCATAATAACACAGCACGCCAAACAACTCCACTGTGCATATTCCTTATTTGAAGGAATCTATTACATCATTGACTTGAGACAGAACAAGTGTCAACATTTAAAGGTCAACAGGGGTTTAACTCGATGGTCCTCTCACCTTTGAATAGAATGTTCATTCATAACAGACAATTAATAGGCCTAAATTACAAACTTTGAACTTTGATTAAAAAACAAACATACAAACAAACAAACAAACGAAGCACATTTCATAATTAGTATATAAGACTTAGTCCTGTTCAACTTCAATGTGCTTGTGGAATAAGTTGGTAGTTGAGTGAACTATGCTGTGTCAGAGTATGGGCGCCACGGCCTCTCACCTAAGACTGCTCCTGAAATAGCTATTAAGTATGACAGTTTTATGTAAGGAACAGTTAAAAGAGAAAGTGAAGAACAGGTGATTATCAACTGACACTATTTACAGGTTTGGGTTGGAAATAAAGAGTTAACCCAGAATGACTGAAGTAATGTACAATGAGACACTATCACCCACACTGCTGATTAAAGACATTAAGCTGTGCATGAGGAGATCAGAGGAGTCTGTCACACAAGAAAACTGAAACCGCCAGTTAACTTTTTAATTCTCTAACATGTAATGACTAGAGTTACACTCCAAATAATGATGGGGATATTTTCAATGCAATAAATTTGTTGCCTGCATTTATCAGTTAAACAACATGCATTTGGGCGAGCAGAGTTTATCAGCATGTTCCATACAAGAGCTGTATCAGTGAGTGACCATCTCCATTGTGACAGACACAATGTAACACTTTGTATTAGTGGTGCAGATACATTGTATTACAAGTGGCTCAGTCAGTATCAGTCTACCTTTGTCTTACAGGGCACCTATCAGCCAGTGTCACTGGCCATTACTCGCCCAGCTACATACTTAAGACACAATGATGACTACAATTAAACACAATCACTTGGTGTATTAATGCGTATTAGTCTTATCTATCAGACTAACAGACCTGTAATGACCGGGTCCTGGTCACCATCAGAGCCTCACTTCAATCAGGTCATGTGACACAAAGGCCCCTCTCACCACATGCCATACAAAGAACCATTTTTCTGATGTGTGCAATTAAATGTGAAAGTGGCACAAAATTCCTCTGGTTTCACCAAAATTGACAAACAAAATGATAATGGAATTATGACTCGATCACAAGCTTGTTTATCTTGAATTACACACTGAAAGAACCAAATGTATGGTTGATTACAATTGTACTAATTAAGCTCTGTTTAATAACAATTAATATCCAGAAAAATGTTGCATAGTAAACCTGAGAGCTGAAAACTGTTTTTTACAGGTATGTATTGCAAAGTCATCTCCATGATTTACTGCTAGCTGTAACTATTCCAGTTGAGAAGATCAGTTTAATCTGCAGAATAAACCCATCTGACCTAGTGATTGGTATTCATGTAATGTAATATGCCAAGAGCATCCTTCTCCCCCTTCCTTATCCCAAGAGCATCTCCCCCCCCCCCCCCCCCTTGTCCCTCCATCCCCTGCAAAAGCAAACATGCAAACTTTGGCTTAACATCGAGCTTTTGTACAAGTCTCTGCCTTAGACCCTGATTCATCTTATGCCTTAGACCCTGACTCATCTTATGCCTTAGACCCTGATTCATCTTATGCCTTAGACCCTGACTCATCTTATGCCTTAGACCCTGACTCATCTTATGCCTTAGACCCTGATTCATCTTATGCCTTAAACCCTGATTCATCTTATGCCTTAGACCCTGACTCATCTTATGCCTTAGACCCTGACTCATCTTATGCCTTAGACCCTGACTCGATCATCTTATGCCTTGGACCCTAGCTTATCTTATGCCTTGGAACCTGACTCATCTTATGCCTTGGACCCTGACTCATCTTATGCCTTGGACCCTGGCTTATCTTATGCCTTGGACCCTGACTCATCTTATGCCTTAGACCCTGACTCACAGTCTTTCTTCCGTCACCCTCTCCTTTATGTAAGGGCTCTGCCACTTGTTAAGACAGGTTTCCTGTCTTTAAGAATGTTATGCTTAAAGCACCGATACATTTGTTCAAAAAGCTCCTCTCACACTTATGTGGCACACCAACCTCTATGTGAAATGCAAAATTTGAAGTTTTTTCAATATTATAAATGAAGAAGTCTAACATGTCTAATGCTTGCAGAAAATGAAGTCAGAGAAACTTTTGGTAACAAAACATCTTTGTACAACTTGGTAAGTTAAAAAGTTTTATGTAACAATGGCACAGTTAACTAATAGCTAACTAACTGCTGCTGGTAAAGCACAAAGACTACCACTAGATTCCTGAAAAAAAAACCCTGTTTTACGGCTTGGCCAGATGGCAGAAACTACAAAGACATCAATGCACACATAACCGCCATGGTGGAAGTCTTACAAGATGATTCCATGTATTTCAAATTTATGAGTGAGGAGACAAGTTAATGTTTAACATCCAGCATTGTCAATACCAGAAAAAAAACAAGCAACCACATGTAATTTAAGTGGCCAAGGTTGATGGGACAGCTGGTTGTCTGAATTGACCAATCACGTAAAAGTATTTCTCGACCAGACCAATCACCAGATGATATTACATGATGTTGACTTTGCCATTTACTCCAATTCACACAAGCTTGTGCAACTAACACATTTTTCTCTGGAAGTGATCATTAAAATAATTCCTTAAATTTCACATAATGGTCCTTTTTAGACCGACCATTTCTTGCCTCTGAAGGATTGATGACACATTTGTCAGATAACACCAGTGATTTTGTGTGGTCTATTGGTGGTTCAGCTGGCTACATATGTAAGGAATAGTGGTCTCTTTTGTCTGTGGGGACTGACACCACAACAAATTGTCTTAATGATGGTCTTGGCCACAAAGGGCACAAGAGGACCCCCCTGATCGTGTGTCTGAGATGTCGTCAGTACAACTTACCCCTTACCCCGTCACCTTTCAAAGGCAGCTTCTTTTCAATTACAACTTTTTTTCCCTTGCCCATGTCAACAATCTGCTCTGTCTCTGCCCACATGTAACCAATGGCAACCTGATTCTGCACTCAATGGTTTTTGAAGGCGAGCCCCATAAACCTCTAATATAATCATAGTTCCTTAGTGGGTGATACCAGAACATGTTTTGGAACCTTGATCTGGATACCTCTGGTGTGTATAGGTGACATGCGAGTGAGTCCTCAAAAGACTGCTTCACCATGTTGATAAAACATGTACAAATTTACATGTATCAAGGAACCACTGTCCAAAGATGTTGACTAGTTTTAGCTATTTCACCAATTTTAATATGCACACTAACATATACCACAGCATCACAATAATCAATAAGACGGGAATTAAGGCCTTTCCTCTTGAGTCTATGTGCACATACCTCTAGAAGCCTGTGTCAATGAAACCTACAACTTGAAAGCAAACTGATACAGTTTTGGTTTTTTTTTGGGGGTGGGGGTAACATCAGTCTCTCCACAAGTTGTCCACAATGCAACAATACAACAAAAATTTGGGTACACCCTGTCAATTTCTGAGCTACTTCATCTTGCTTCAGTAACCATACATTGTCAGTGACTGTGGCAGCCTGTTTGCTGGTCATAAATCAAAATGACAGCCTGTTCAGATTTCGAATATAAAATGTAATCCTTTCTTCTCAAATTAAAACTTTCTTCTCAAATTCAAACTAAGTCAACAGGTTTCCTTGGTGTGACTTGGGCATGTAATGCACAAGCCACAGAGAGGAAAGCTGTTGACCTGCAGCATGTTATCCAGATAGGTCTCACTGACAATTTTTCTAGCAAACTGCTTTTCACTTTTGTTGAAAGGAAGACCATTATCAGGTTTTGGCAGGTATATCTGTTATCCAATGTGCCTTATATTCTACCAGCAACTGATTTATTAAGAAAAAAATCTAAATCACATGAGGTTTTTGAAATGAAAAACATTTTTGGGGAGAAAAATCCATACTTTTGACACAAATATTTTCTCACAAAAAAAGTACCAGAAGTTTTTTTTGTTTTTTGTTTTTGTTTTTTTTAAGTAGCTTAATTCAAAGAAAATCTATGAATCCAAGTAATTCAAAGGCCAAAAGGTGCAGTTTACATACAATGTATTTGTTCTGTTTTCTGGTGTTTACTTGTGATAATTACATGTGATTTGATAGGGATAGTCATCTTTTTTTCAGCTGAGGACTTCATGATTGCTGCTGGTGACTAATTTGGTACACAATATGTATTGTTCAGAGTGATTCTGGTCATTATATGGCTAATCAGTTTGACTCTTTATCCTTGATAACATGGTCCCACAGGGAATGGAAGTTGTTCTACATATAAAATACTGAAATCTAGTCTTGACATTTTAAGGGATGTCCTCAGCATGAACTTTTGTGATCACAATCACACACTCTACATTCATAAAACAGTTTCTCAAAATATAGATTTTTTTTACCTAAGTACACTTTCAAGGACTTAAAACTATTCCAAAGTTTATTTTTGGCATTTACATTTATCTGCATCAAGTTGCTCTATTGAGAGAAATATTCGGTAGCACAAAAAATGTTTAAAATTATTATGACATCTTGGATTTTGACAATCCTGCCAAAATACTTTGTTGCTGAAAACATGGCACTACATGAACATCATTATGGCAGATGTATTGTGAGAGTAAATCTGGATATTGTATCCATACTTCCGAACTAGTTTTACATTCATCAAGATGCCAATCTCCACAAGAAGCCATGCTTGGAGCACGACAGCCCACTAGGCCCCAGGGCATCACTTATTGCCACCTGCTGGTCCAGGGCTTCAACTTTTACATCTAAATTAAGGTTAACCCTTTCTGGCTTGAAATGGTCAAAAGGCAAGGGCCGTCAAACCTTCTTTAATTTCTTCAATGTTTTTCCTCACAGACCCTGTTCATAGCAAACATTTTACATCAAAATTCCTGCTGAACCTGTCATAACAGCGTGTTCCAGGTCAAAAACTGCTTGGCATGGGCTGGGCTGTATGTGCCTGAACCATGCCCAGGAAAGTTGTTGACTCAGCTTAGCTTAACAGGTGAGGGCTACAAGAGGTCATACACAGAGGTCAGTGATTCGTCCAATGCATCTGACCAAGCCAGGCACAGGTGTTTGAAAAGGACAGAAGGAATCTGCAAGCAGTCTTGCAAATATGAATTTTAATTCCAACTAGAAAAAAAATTATATAATGATAGGCTGACATACAACAAGAGTTATATTGGATCTTGTTACCAGGGGCTTGCCACTAACACAGCATATGTGTATCATGCATGCGCCCAACCTCACCAGGCAACACCCCACCCTCATCAAACAACACCCCCATCCCGCACCCTCACCAGGCAACACCCCCATGCCCCACCCTCACCAGACAACACCCCCATGCCCCACCCTCATCAGGCAACACCCCACCCCCCTGCCAACACCCACCCCCCTCACAAGACAACACCCCATGCCCCTGCCGCCAGGCAACACCTCATCCCCACCCTTACCAGGCAACACCCCCATCACATACCCTCACCTGGCAACACCCCCATTCCCCACCCTCACCTGGCAACACCCCACTACCCACCTTCACCTGTCAACACCCCACTACCCACCCTCAACAGGCTCAGCCGATCTCTGACAGGACTTCATAGTAACCCACCATACCTGTACCTCCATACTCCTGTTGGCAAACCCCAGCATTCCAATACCATACCTGTCAACTCCATCCATTTTGGTGGAAGTCTCTAAATTTTGAGACATCAAAGTTCTTAACATTAGGTGAACTAATTTTGAGGGAAAATGGTCAATCTCTTTTAATTTTTTTTTTTTAATTTTTTTTTTGGGGGGGGGGGGGGTGATGAACTTTTTGACTTCATCTCCTGATTAAATACAGTTTGGGTTGACACCTACATGTATAAATACTGAGAATCTGCCAACCTCCATATGTGTTATCCCTTTGACAAGAAATATTCAACATCCTCCTCCCTCAACCTCGCTCCTCTCCCCCCTCCCCCTGAACCACACGATTTCCATGTCAACTTTGAAGTTGTCACTTTTGATTGATCTGCTTTATCTTTTCTCCCAACAGTTAGCAGAAGTCTTTGCCAGGCCTTTTTGCCTTCCCACACAACGCTACACCACACAGAATATTCATGTTGCCTGCACAATGTACGACTGGCAACTTCGGCAAACTCTGTTTTCTTATTCTGTGATCTTTGCTTGTTTTCGGTAAAAAAGATGAATAAATAATGCTGCTGGCAGTAAGTAATAAGTGGTGGCACAGAGGCCTGAAGAAATGTCAAAGCACCTGTCGCTTGGGAGTCAGACACAGACAAAACATACATGTGGCAAAACAGGTACTTGGTACTCGCCCCTGTCATGTGGTGATATTGTTGATGTCATGCACAGATCTACCAGGATATTACTACTGTCTGTCACTTCTGGGTATATCAGCACTTGAACTTTGCCAAGCCATTTTTTTATGTGTACATGTATAAATTAATCTTGAATAATACACTTAATATCACACTCTCATTATGAATTTTATCAGCATAACAGAATCACAAGAACAAGTGTTGTGTATTATAGTGACCATAAAATGAGGTCCTAGACACCAGTGTTTGAACAAGTACCAGAGTGACTGTAAAATGGAGTTGTACACTAATCTATCTGCCACAAGAACCACAGTTACTGCAAACTAAAGTTCTACACTGATATATCTGCCGTAACAAGTACTTCAACAATCGTAAAATGAAGTTCTCCACTGTTATATCTGCCCGCCTACTACAAGTATTCCAAGTACTAGCCACTGTAAAATGAAGTTCTAAACTGATATGTGTCCAAGAGCAAGTAACACAGTGTTCATAAAACAAAGTCCTGCACTGATATATCTTCCAGCCTACAATTACAGTCCAACCTGCCCAAGCACTCACCTGCCATAAGCTCCTCCTTGTCATAAGGGACCAGTCCTGTTACCCGCCCATTCTGAGCTCTATATTTTACCTGCCTTGAGCACCCATCTGCTTGACGCAAGCAGTACTTTCCCCTTTGAAAAAAATTGACCTCTATTAAGCACCCTTCAACTTGGGGTGAAGCAGATGCTTCTCATTGTTTTGACAATCCACCAGCAGATAGCGCCACTTCTGCCTATAGTAATAGAATGTTAGCATTGTTTGAAGTTGTTTGAACACTACAAACACCAAGAACTTCTAACCCTCATAAAAACACACAATGTATGTGACATGGTTGGATCAGACTTTTGTATTTGGAAATATGTTATGTGCTTTGTGTCATATTTTACTTCATTCTCTTAGTCAGCCTTTGCTGAGATTGTACAGGTACATTACTTTAACAAAATTAGGCAGGTATGTCTCCCACAATAAGTGTTACAATGTTAACAGTGACTATTAAATCAATTCTACACTGGTATGTCTCCCACAACAAGTATTACAATGTTTACAGTGACTATTAAATGAAGCTCTACACTGGTATGTCTCCCACAACAAGTATTATCATGATTACAGTGACCGTAAAATGAAGTTCTTTACCAATATGTCTGCCAGAGCACTGGGGGAATTTCAGTCTCTAGGCTCAGATGTGCAGAATTCCATTGCTATGGCCACATTGGCTTAGCAGTTCTTCAGTCAAATACTGTACGTTTTAGTGAAGACCCTGTAAGAGCAAGGTCTGTTCCTCTCATCCTTACAGTGGTCCCTCATTATAACTCTACGCTGCTCACTCCCTCCTCCTGATGCCGTCAATGAAGAAGACCGTGTTGTAGTGAACTACCTCACAGTGAGAGACCATTTAAAACAGAAGTCAGAGGAAAGTATTTTGAGTGCGAGCCGAGGGCCCCACTCACTATCCTGTATCAGATTCCATCTTATAATGAGAGGCCTTGAAGAGAACACTGTGATTCTGAATAATCAAAGATGTTAAAGAAGATATCATGAATTATACCTGTGTTTCAAGAGTTAAAAAATTTTCAATTTGGCAAAAAGATACAAAAAAATTTATTCTTGAAATCACGCTGTAAATAGCTACTGGCTATTTGGCTAATGGACAGCACAAGTGTAGAGTTGGCTGCGTGGGATCACCATAAAGCTGATGTGCCAGCCACACCACCTGGCCCCATCTTCTTTGTGACTTCAATTAGAAGACCACAGTAGTCAATGGTCTGTCATTTTTCCTGTGATTAACTCCTGTCGTGCCATGTTTTGACCGAGTCAACAGCTTTCCTCGGTGGGCTTTGGGTGCACTTTGCCCATGGCACACCTGGTAAAGCTATTGACCCAGACCATTCTGATGGTCTCTGTAACGGGGCATAGTGAAACCTCAATTAAAGGTCAGTTCACAAAGAATATTAATGTAGTACTTTGATGTCAGTCCAGATCACGCAGACTCTTGTCAAAATTGAAAATGAAAGAGTTAACAAAGACAGCTGTCAACATTGGCCACAGGGTGGGCCCACAAAGCACCTGATGTGGCTTTATTTTCTAACCAGCATATACCAGAAAACCAGCTTTTATTTTTTGTAAAAGTAGCATTGGTTGACTCGGTCATGTAATAGATAATGTGACCATTTTTGTCGTGATCTTTGTCACTTTATTTATGGCAATATTTTACATAACACAATACATATCCACAAATTCCATTCCCTTGGACACGCTGACACATGTATCAAGTTTTGGGAGTCTTATCTGTAAAGATAATCATGCCTTGTCAACCCCTTTATATCCCCTGACAAACACGGGACAAGATGACAGCTTCCCTTAGGTGTCCCAGTCTCTGAGTCATCCTGACAGTTCTCCTACAGAAGGTAACTCCGCAGGTAAAAATACGATTTACTACCTTTGTCTTTCATGAATGACTTTCAATTTGAGTAAAAAAAATACAAAAAAGAGAGGAAAGGTATACAACTTTAACAAAAACATATGATATAAGGTGGGTGACCATCCTGTTACAGGTACTGGATATAGTGATGGTCACATTTCAAAATCGGGACAATCAGAAATTAGGAGAATTGGATCAATTTTCTCATAATCACACAAAGTCTGAAATCGGCTAGGGCAGGACTGCATGCATAAACTGATTGCCTCAGCAGGGGTCAAGTGCATTGCATGTGCCCAACCTGTGCTCAGGAAAGATGTTTACCTAGCTAGAGCATGATGTCTTGATATATCACATCTACAATTCACACTCACAACGTTTGTATGGAGGAGAAAGGTTAACAAAGATCAAGCACACAACACTTACATCTGGGTGATTTGCGACAATTTGAGTGGAAAACAGATAAAATATGCCCATCTTTTTTTAATCATTTATACCTTTAGATTTAGTATGGTGTTACTTGAAACAGAAGACATACAAAAGATGATCTACATATAAATGGAGAATAGGGGCAATGTAGCACTGTGTTATTAGTAAACTAATAAACAAAGGAACTACTAGTACCACCGTGTACACTTTTCTACACAAACTTGTATTAACTCATTCCACCCTGATAGAAGACTGAGTCAACAGCTTTCCTTGGCGCGCTCTGGGCGCAATGCGCCCAGAGCGCGCCAAGGAAAGCTGTTGACCATGGGCGTATAATTTGGAATGATCTTCCATGCAAGTTTCATCCAAAATATTGAAAAATAATCCCTAAATTAGTAAAATACAATTAGCAGACGACATTTAGATATTAGCGGGAAAAAGCGTCATCAGGGTGGAATGAGTTAACCATGTTAACCCATACCTGGTCAAAGTATGACTGAGTCAATAGCTTTCCTTGGCACAGGTTTGGGTGCAACCCAACCTGTGTCAAGGAAAGCTATTGACCTAGGGTGTGCCATCATGAATGGTCTAACATACAAATATCTGCAAAAATGTTTTTTTAAGTGACAAGAACATTAAGTAAAAGCATTATGCCAGATGACAATTTATATCTGGGTGGTTTTTAGTGATTTGAGCAGGAATGGGTTAATGTCTGGGAAAGCTATGAAGCAATCATAATTTTCATTAATTTCTGACTTTGTATATCTTACACAACTCATACCCAGAAATTAATTGGGTAAATGTATGCAAAATTAAATTGGAAACTAGACTAAATTCATCCATTGGCTACCAATCTGCAGCCACCTGATGACAGGTCAAACTGACAACTGGCAACTGAAGTATTTTATTACAGATAATGATCTGAGATGTATTCCATTATTTCACACCAACATGTCTAAAATCTTGATACTCACCCTTCCCCCCCCCCCCCAAAAAAAAAAACAGTCCCTCTTGCATGTTTGAAAACTTCCAATGAATACCTAAGAAAATATATACAGTGAAACCTCATTATAATTACCAAGCTTTGCATCCACTGAAAGACAGGGGACGTAAGCATTTTCATTACATCCACAACAGAATACTGACTCAGCTGCTGGACAGACATTTTGCCCAGCCAGACCATACCAGACTTAATTTATCCGTCCAAATTTCCGAGTACATGCACCCCTACTCCCCTTCGTGTCAAATGCACTGAACAGCTGCGCCTGGACAGGGAGAAACACTGGATGCACCAATTGTGCTCAATTAAGCCCTTCGGTCTCAACATCATAGGTAAATGAGCTCCATTGCTCAGTCTAATGCTAAAATTTTTAAGTTCAGAGCTTATTTCCCAATTGACCTTTCTGCTAAAACACCCCTAATGTGTCTATCCTTAAGAAAAAATGCACATTGCATTCATTGCTGTGCCGTCACACAGCTTATGCGGACATGTGTAGTTCAAGCATTCGATCGTAGATCATCGTGCAAAACCTCATTCATATTATTTAAATCACCGTAGAAAAGCTCAATATTTGCATTATATGCAAGTTAAGCTTTAATTTCATCTTTATTTGAAAGAAATTGACCCATACGTTCAAAAGTTATGATCAAGAGAAATGTGCATATATAACACAGTAAACTGGAATGCTTGATGGCAGGACGCCACCTTCGACCACCTATCGTATTTGTAGCGCAATGTCCATTTCCTTTGCTGGGCATATCGGTGATTTTCTAGCAGTTTTAAAGAAAAACGTATCATATCATATGTCATTGGAAATGTCTAATAATCACCAATACAAAAGTGACACTTTTAATTTTTGTAGCTTGCATACTTTAGGATTTATGGAACATCATAACTTTTGTGAAAAATGCCATTTTCATGAAGAACTGACTGCTTCAATCATCCATGCGATTGTGCACAACCTGCATAAAAATCTCACTGGCAATATTTTGTACAATGTATTGAAACTTATTTGTTTGTATTTTGTGTTATGTAGGCTTTATTCTGATCTTTATTTGAAAGAAATTGACTGACTCGTTCAAAAGTTACTATCTAATGAAATCATACACGGTAAATATAAATGAATGCTTCACGTGAGAAGTAGTAATCTTCCGGTGATCGTATCTAAACGTGAACATAGACTTTGGTAGACATGTGATAATAAGGATCTTAGTGTTGAAGAAAAATATATATTATTATATGTCAACGGAAAGGCCTATTACTGAGCAATATAAAGCCTGTATTTTTATTTCAGTAGCTTACAAATTTTAAGATTTACCGCAGATCAAATCTTTGTAAAAATTCCAGTTCCTAGTGGTTTCTGTGGAAACTTATTGTGACAGGTTAGCTTATTGAGTGTAGAGAGTTCAGACTACGGAATAAGGTAATGACTACCTGGAAGTTCTTCTGGACGAAAATACACATATACAGTAAGTTCCAAACGCCGTCTTACTGGCACTCTATGCTTTGAAACTTTCAGTTCTTGTTGGGGAAAGATCTTTGGAATTGTACTAATAATAGTTTTCTTTCCACCTGGGAAATGTGCACTGCAGACATGGTGGCCCATCATTGGTACAAATTTACTGAAACAGCCTTTATAACCAGCTCTGCAAATATTTATTAACCACGAATCTCAGAGTTCTTTGTTTTTAGGTAGATTGTAGAAACTGTAATTCTTTTATGTAACAACACAAATTTTGATTGGAAAAAGTTCATTTTCTTTGTTATTTGATTCATTTATCTGACATATTCAGTTATCTGACACTTTTTAAGGGAATAAAAGGTGTCATTATAATAAGTTTTCACTGTATTTCCATTGGGGAAGGTTGGGGGGGGGGGATGTCACCCTTTAAATTGTGTTGCTTCATTTTTCATAGAAGAAACTTGTCCCAGTAAATTCTAATCTATGAAATATCTTGGCAAGCTTCAATTTTCCCAGGCTTATCTGGAGAAATAATCAGGAATTGTCATACCTTTGTATGTTATATACCAGGACGAAAACTGAGCCCCAAGCCAGTCTTCCCCGGCCAAGCAGCACGTGAGTCACCCACTTGATGCCAGCACCCAGCATCAGAAAATTAAAGAATACACCCCCTTTGCTCTTCCATAATTTTTATTACAATTTTTGTTGCAAAATTCAGTAATTTACAATTGCTGTGTATTTTAAGTTGGTCTGTGTGCTCTCTGCAGAGTGGGACTGTCCAATGTTACAATGTGAGGAACCTGTCTCCAATACTTTGGTGTTTTCCACTGTTTTTCAGTTTGCCCAATAGGTGGCACTGCAAACCAGTGTTAGGTTTGCAGTGCCATGTTCTAACAATATGCAGGAGATGTAGTTCAGTCTGAATTCTTTCTCCCTAAACTGGACAGAGCCAACTGGGGGTCAAGTGCCAACACTGCTTCAATGTTTTTGACTTATTTCAACCACAATGAAAAACAGTTTTCATGACAATTTCAGATTAGATCTATCCAAATAATATGCCCCAGGTCAACAGCCGCTCTGGTGTGGGAGCACCCAACCCAAGGAAAGGAAAGTTACTGACTCAGTTTTACATATATGAACATGTAAAACTTTATTTTCAGAGGGCAACTCAGTTAGTGTTGAGGGTACTAATCTCCCCTGAGGCCTTCTTGAATATAAGAAGGTACATCTGGATACTGGTACATGTGCAAAATAAACAAGTAAATATTACATGTAGTATATAATGTGCAGTATTTCACAATGGTTAGACTGTTTTTCTATATTGTGAGCTGTAAGTTTTCTCTTGAATATCGTCAAACTACTACATTCCTTCACTATTGATGGCAGAAAGTTCCATACAGCAGCATTTGTGTAACTCACAGCTTTCTGCAAGTTACAAGATTTTGGTTTACCAATGCAAAGTTTAAAATTTTTCTTCATCACTGACCTAGTATTAATGGTATATACATGTACATTACTAACAAAACTATCCATTTCACGCAAAAAGCAAGGAAATAAACCATTCAAGGAGTTGTACACTCCTATTGTTTTATTCTCGCCTCTGTGGTCATCCAATCTAATTCTGTCATAAAAGCCTTGTTACTCTGCCTCCATCAGCCATCAAGAAATAAAACCAGTCTTACTGAGAGGAGGAAATTGTTAAAACATGAAATCTTCTTTCATCAAAGACAAGTGGCTTGGTCTGGGGCTGTTATCATGTTATGCATTACTTGTTACTTTGTTCCTGTACACTGATACAAGTTGTAGCATATTTGTGCTCACACATTTCGATTTTGGAAAACTGTCTTTCTTCAGAAGTTTCTCTGTTCATGTTCCAAACTCTTGCACAGATTTCTGTCAGAAAGTTTTCAGTATTTAAGAAATATATACCTAAGGTTCACAAAGGTAACATTTGCTGCTGAGATTTTGAATGTGTCTAATATTGTCTTTGTTGCCTGGGCAGTTTGAAAGGCTCTATCTGCAAGACTACATTTAAAGGGTAAGAGCTTTGACAGTCACAGCGTTTGTTCACCAGCGACAGTAAGCCTAAATGAGTGACAAAGATCAGACTTTTCCCCTTGCATTAAGTACACAACGAGTTCATAAAAACTCAATGTGTCAAGTTGTAATTTACGTAAAATATCATTAAATCAATGTTACATCGACAGGTTGAAATTAGTGGGCCTTCAGCATCATGAACGTCGATTAGAAACTGTGGACCCTTTATTTTAAACAAACACAAAAAAGTGTCCACTTTAAATACCTACTTACAAATGAAGTTTTTCCTTTATTAAAACTAATGCCTGAACAAAGGTGTAACAAAAGTCTACACGAAGATTATGCATGTGATGTACTTGAGCTTACTACTATAGACTGACTGCCTGAAGCCATTTCGATCAACATAGCAATACAAGTAGAAGAACATTGTAACTGACCAGTGGTCATCGCCTTTTGCTGCCCTGCCCAATATTGACACCCAGCTATTTCTCCGCTCTAATCCTTGCCTGCAGCACATGTAGTAATTCATAACCTATCTGATAAAGCCCTTGCCTGGAGCACTTGCTGTGGGCCATCCATATGTCATAAGTGAAACCAACATCCCCACACAACACTATGTATCACCTCTCCCACCACACACAAATATGCACAGCTCCCATACCCTCAAACCCTTGGCTCTAGCCTCACACCCTAAAGCATCCTAAACTGATAAGCGAATTGCCTCACTCCTTTCTACGGCTCAAAGGAAGTCGTAACAGCCCCCATGCAATGTCTAAGTAAATCTTTGTAAGAGTTTTGGTTCCCACACTATTAAAGTGTCATTTATTATGTTTGTGTTTGGGGTATGTAAGACCTAAGTTTTAGCAGAGTGCCCTCAGCCAAGTTTTGAACACATTGTGTGAGGTGACAGGGACGATGACATCAGTAAGCCACAGATCTATCACACAAGTATGGTGACACTTGGAGTAAGAACAACCATTCATAATTGTAAACCTCTGCGTCTGTGATGTAACACTCTCCATACCTCTTCTATAGTGCGTCTGTCACAATAAACTCCGGGCGGAAATGACTTGTTCTACTAGAAAGGTTTTATGTCCGTCTTCCATTGTTGGAAGGAAAGATTACATATAAAGTCACGGAGGAACAAACACACTGACTGATTGTTAACTTTCTTCTTGCTTTTATTAGCTTATTTAGGAAAAGTGGACAATTTTCTCTTTTTAACACCCACAAGGCTGACTTTTAAATAGACTGCTGCTGAGGGCATTTACCACACAACACCAAACTTTCTCTTTAGTCTCAGGTGCATACACTCGTCGCTGACTAATGTCCTTCTTTTTTTTTTGGAAGCATGGTATGTCTTAGATGTGTATCTGTCATATCTATGCAGAATCAAGAAAAAATTTACGAAAATTTTTGTGAAATACTTGAAGAAAAACTCTAGAGTGGGCCCTGATGCATTCAAAGCTGTGGTCACCATGCTGACGTGCATTCTCATTTGCTGTTTTTGGCCTGGTTGATTAGCGAGACCTCCTTTTCTGAACCTCTCTAGATCTGAATCCCAAAATAGAGTTACATCTATTTTTGATGTTGTAAATATCTGTCCAATTCCTTTCTGTCTCCAAGTTTAAGCTGTCTTCCTGTTAAACAAATATACCTGACACGTTCTGGTGCTGTTTGATGCCTGCTGGTCATGGTATATACCGATACATAACATTATGTCACATACTTAACTATCAATACAGGCACTGACCAATGCAGGACAAGATTTGAACACAATTAGTTTGGGACAAGGTTTGCACAAAAATTTTTTGTCCATTCCATTAAAATGACACCCAACTGCACATACATCTGAGGGACTGCTTTCAACATCAAACCTGTGGTAGTCACAGGACTGTCATGGAATTCCAACCAAAATGGTGACCAACGTTCAGTGCTCCTCACTTCAGTTAGTTTTTGCTGTCAAAGTAGTTTGAAAAGTATGTCAGAAAAAGAATCTTTTCTGGCTCTCATGTTATGGTGTTAGTGAATCTTGCCTGGCTTACACGTTATGGTGTTGGTGAATCTTGCCTGGCTTACATGTTATGGTGTTAGTGAATCTTGCCTGGCTCACACATTATGGTGTTGGTGAATCTTGCCTGGCAAAATTCTATTGATCTCCTGGTGCCCTGCTGTTGCTATCAAACTACATGCTGAAAAATCATGTTTTTTTTTTTCACAATGGGGTATTCAATATTTAGCTCCTTCAGTGCAATGTTCTGATCGAGTCAACAGCTGGCATTGGTTTGCTTTCTGTCCACAGCACATCAATTCCTGCTGTTGACCTGTACCTTTCTTCACTCTTTCAGAGCCAACTTTTCGACTGATTCAACTGCTTTTCTAGGCATGCACTGGGCGCAGTGCACCCAAAGCATGCCTAGAAAAGCTGTTGACCTAGGGTATTCTCTTTGGAGCTATAGGCATGCTGGTACTTGAATGAAAGGCCTTTTTATGAGGAATATGAATCTGTGATCCTAATGATGATTCAGACTAGTTTGATATAAGGAGATAACTATAGTCACTCTTGGCACTGAAAGAGTTAAATTATACCCAAATATAGGCATGCTGGTCATTAAAGGAAAGGCTGCTTTACAAAGAATATGAATCAAGTATCACTATGTCACATTTACTTTTGTCAAAAGTGGCAAAGTGGCATTTTGTTTACAACGGAGTTTTGGGGCTTTGGGGGACGGGGGTCAGTAATCAATAAAATGTCAACACTTAGAGGTGCTCCTCACCCCTTGACCCCTGCCACCAATCTGGAAAAGTCCTAAGTGAAAAACTCATGGCGGATATAATTGTAAATGATTAGAGAATACAAGGAATAAAGACTTTGAAATCTCCGTCTCAGCCGCAAGCCTCCCAAAGAACTTAGTCTGACAGCTAAACATTTTGTGCTATTTTTGTCATTCAGTGTCTTTATCCCCAAAGGGTTGGGGTGGAGGTGGTTTGGGCAACTAATAAAGGGCTGGCAGGGAAGATTACAAGTTGAGTTTGTAGAATAAATTTCCAGACATCACCTGACTGACTTACAAATATGGGCACAATCTCTACATGGATTTTTACTGCATTTACATGAATGAGAGAGAACAGTCTTGGTCAAACGTTGACATGCCACCTGAGGGTGAGACGAGACTCGCGTCACACAGTGAACCTACACCTGTCACATGAAAGATCAGTCGTAAATCCAGGTGGCATTCTCTATCACCACAATTTCCTACCAAAAATAGACATATAACCTCCAGATTCATGTTTAACTTATGAAAACAAGAAGCACTTTGATACAAAGCATTGACTGGTGGCTCCACCTTTGTACATACCTGGATCCTGTGACCTTGAAAATGAGGTCTAAGTCACCAAAATGAAATCAAATCAAGAAGTGGCATCAAGGTACAAATGAGGTAAATTTGTATTTCAGGCGGCCAGTCAGTTTTGATCTATTGTGTTCAAAACAAATGGTGAACAAACAGAAACCGGGATGGACAGAAGGCCCATTAAACACGATGAGTCATCTCTTGTAGTAGACCTAGAATAAAGATTTTAGTTCCTTCATAAAAGTGTGTGGAGAAAAATTTAAACTTCTAGAATACATGGATAATATTGTTCTGGTCTGAGACATCAACACAATTCTGTTGACACTTTCTGTATGTGTCTATTAGCTCTTCAGCTTTGAGAGAATGAATGTTGACTGATTGTGACAGTACTCTCATGGATTTCAAAAACGTAACATGTGGATGCATAAAATAACAGGCATAGTAAAAAGTGCTACATAATGATTTTTGCAATAATTACATAGTAACAGAGTAAATATAGTAAGTAAGGTTATCATGCATCTATGGAATAATGATTTGTAATAGGGGGCCATGAACCATGCAGAGAATGAGACTCAGACTTGTATGTAACAACCATGTACCACCAATGACATCAGATAACCAGCATGTCCCAATCACAATTTATGGACAAAACATTCTACTTCACATTATTTGTAGCCAAATTTCTCAAACAGAAGCTAATCACCAGTTCAGTATTTCAGCGGGCATAAAAAATCTATCAGCCATCAAAAGATCCTGTGCTTTGAACTATGAGATGGACAGGAAAGTTAAACGTAATTTGGAAGAGAATCATGTAGATATACATACAGTCAGGAAAGTAACCTCAAGCTGACACCAGCTTTTGGAGAAATGAAAAAGGTATGGCTTGGGAATGAGAGAGGTTAATTAATGTTCACGTTAATTACAGAGCAGGTACATCTAACAACTGTCTTCACCCATGCCACAACCCCCTAGCCTGGGGGGTGGGGTGGTGAGTAGGGGGTATCCTAGCAATAATTCACTGCATCAACACCACCTTTCCCTCTAATCCAAGACAACCAGCCTGATTTTGAATTTCTCCACACTACTGCACATTCTTTTAATTTTGCTGTATTTTTTGTGCATTTAGTTGATGGCATAAAACTGCCAAGAATAAAAACACAGTTAAGTAATGTTTTAACATAGGTTGAACAGAACCTAAATGTATCTCCAAAACAGTGAAATTTATAGTCCAGTTACATGCCTAAAATGCAAGAATAGTGAAAATTTTATACATGTGAAAACAAGGACATTTTGCTGTAATTAGATCATGCAGATTTAGTAAAGGCCTTATAGTCAGCGGTTTAGCATTGCCTGACAAGTGATGCACTAATGATACAGTTAACGTTGCAGCATGACTTGCCAGGTAATATAAAAACCACTGATCAGGACTTTTACATGCCCACAGGGTACACAAGCTCAACCCTTTAACCCTTTGAATTAATGCTCAGTCAACAGCTTTTCCTCGGGGTAGGTTGGACTCTAATCACCCAACTAAGAAAGAACTGTTGACCTGGCACATGTTTTCTTGACAAGTTTCATCCACATTTCTCTTTAAAATTGTTTTTCACCAATTGTGGCTGGTTTAACCCTTCCCCCTTGAATTGACACTTCAGTCAACAACTTTCCTTGGCATGAGTTGGGCACTAAGTGCCCAACTCATGCCAAGGGAAGTTGTTAACCTGGGGCATGTGAGCTTGATAGGGCTCATCTCCAATTCTCAGTCAAAATTGTTTTTCATTACTGTTGAAATTAGTTGAAAACACTGAAGCAGACGACATTTAACCACCAGCCGGTTTTGGCCGGTTTAAGGGGGAAAGGGTTAAGGATGACAGGCTGAGAACAGGTCTAAAAGTGGCTGCTGAAAATCAGGATTTGTAGGTGGGGTGCAAGATAATTGACATGTTGTTGAAATAAAAGTATGACTACAACACAGGAAACAGTGTTAAAAAGTAACAAGATGAAAATATTCTCTCCTGTTTGCTGGTCTCTTGGACTGGTCTCTCAAACAATGGGAAAATGGCCACCAGAAATCATAGCAATTTGCTAGTTAATTGCTGCTGAGGACCAACATTTTATTGCCAAGAGTAAACTTGAGTGCCAACTTTTGATTGAGTCCACAAATGCACCCAAAGTGCACAAAGGAAAGCTGTTGACCTGGACCACTCCCATGCCTCCTAGAGCGACACGCTAGTATTTGAGGGAGAGGTTACTTTACAAGGAATAGAAATCTGGTATCATTATGTTAACCCTTTCCCCCTTAAACCAGCCAAAACCAGCTGGTGGTCAAAGGTCGTCTGCGTCAGTGTTTTCAACTAAAATGAACAGTAATGGAACACAATTTTGACTGAGAATCGTAGATGAGCCATATCAAGATCACGTGCAAGAGGGATTTATATATAGGGCTTTGCCTTGTTTCCCAATTGTATCCTTACAGAAATAAAAATATGTTTAAACCAAGATCACGTGCCCCAGGTCAACAACTTTCCCTGGCATGACTTAAGCACTTATGGCACAACTCATACCAATGAAAGTGTTGACTTGAGTGTCAATTCAAAGGGGAAAGGGTTAATTCAATGCACATCAAATTTTATCACAACTAGCACTGAAAGAGTTAAAATCCAGGCAGACCAGTAAGGTACAGCAGAGGAATCTGACATGTGGCCCATGCTCTGTGTCTGTAATCTATCTTGTAAGATTACCATCCAATCATTATCATCTACCTGTGACCTCTGTCAAGGTGGTCACCTGCGCAACTGTCATGGCGGCAGTTGTGGAGAGACGTTGATGTGTACAATGCTGGGAGCCTGTCCCTGTGACAACAGATTAAATACGACAGACTCATAATGACAGGTGCTATGGATACAACGTAGTCAGCTGCTAATAAAGTCGCTCACCCGTCGCAGTGGCCCAATATTTAATTGTCGACGTGCTTTGCTGTTCCTGGCACTGGCGCAATAGGCCCACCCCCAAAATGCTGCCCAACAATCACCCCCTTATCAGCATCTTGTCAACAGCCCCCTTCCTCTTACCCTCTAAACTACCCTCTTCACAAATTGCTATGTTAAAACATATTAGACTGTCGCTGTGCGCCCCAGGGGAGGGGGTCACAGTGTGCCCTGCCCCCAGGAACAGTTATCTCATTAGCAGTCACTTGTAGCAAGTGTTTAGAGTACAAAGCAGGGTGTTAGCATTAACCATACACCACCACCTTGTCATTGCCCCTCCATTTAACTCACAACTCCAAACTCATCCATTCTCTGCCCCAACCGTGGCGCCAACAAAACTATGGCCAGACACCAACTAATCTGCCTCCTTTCTCCTCCACTGCCTCAAATTGCTACTTAGTTAGGGGATAAGTATGACTTGGCTGTTAGCAGTATTGTCATAAATAGCAACTCTACACCAACCAGCCTCATGATTTTAACCCTTTAACACCTGGTCCAAGTTTTTTCTTTCTTTCCCAGCTACAGTCTGCCAACAATTTTTACACAGCATTTAAATTTGGTGAATAAAATTGTACGGCACTCAAAAAAAATTGGACCCTACTGCACTCTGACCTCAGGGCAACAAGTTTCTTCCTGATATCCATAGTGTAAAACTTTTGTGAAATGAACACAAGCCTTCTCGGAAAATATGTTTAGTGTGATATGGGTTAAAACACTGTTAGTGATGAGGGTAAACCAACCTTGAAGAAGCCCTATGACCCCTACCCTAAATGGACTTGCCCTCATCTCTTCACCCCTTTCTCATTCAACAATATGGGAACCAGTGGGAGGGTTGACTGTGAAAATGGTGAATTATTGTTCTGCCATCACAGTAAAACACTGACATTATTTTGCTCATATACACAATACATTGTTGCTTGTTACTGAATCTTTCAAAAAGTTTTTCCCCCTGATTATACATAATTTCAAAATTCCATACCTGTATAAACATGTAATTACAACATGTAACATGTCAATGCATTTTCTTGTCGTTTCGTGGTATTTTTATCAGTACAAACTGAAGACTTCCCAGAAAGACAAACATATTGAGACTGCATGCTACATGACCAATCAGCTGTTTCCCATGTCACAGAAATTATTGTTTCCCATTAGACTAAACAACTTGGGCAAAAGTATCGACCATCTCACTATGAAATTTCAGTGTTTGACCTTATATTTAACCGATTTGATTACAGACCACAATGAGTTAACAACTCATTAAAGGTCTTAATTCTGCTCCAATAATGATTGTCTCAGTGTTTCTATTAGCCCCCAAAAAGGGGGTATATTACTCTTTCAAAACCTTAAATACCCTGAGAACACAGGTGTCAACTCCCATAGATGCGTGACCGGGAAGTTCTTGTAAAAATGCATGAAATCAAAGAAATAAGTCAATTTTATCTCAAAATTTTGTCATTTTAAGAACTTTTTGAGTCTCCAAAACGGGAGATTCCCAGCAAAAATGTGATGAGTTGACAGCTTTGTGAGAAAATCCCAAAGGGTCAGAAGTCTTGTATATTTTCATGTAAAACTGGTGAAAATCTCACCTTTTCCCTGGATTTTCCCTTCTTGTCAGCCCCTACAAAAGTTTCTAATGGTAACACTGTCGTCTAGAATTCCATTTACTCACTTTATCTTAGACTTTGACTTTTTGGATGACTTGTGTTGTCCTAAGTTCACTCCCCCGATCTTGGACGGAGCTTCTCTCAGAGCAAAGCTTTTAGCGACATGTCCCAGGTGCAGGTTCTTGATGTGAAATATGTGCTTAACATCTGATGGATATGTAGCGTATGCCCTCACATAGGACAAGAAGGCTGAAAATACACACAAAGACATCAAGAAGTTAATCCACACATGCAGGAAACGCGTACATGTACCACTCACAGGCTTTCTTACTTCATTTCAGTGCTTGCAAAAAGTGTCATATTGTTTGAAAACCCATACCCTCCAATAAATAATGCATGTAAAGTGCCTTATATTGAAATGTATCTTTACTATTAACTTGTCTTTTTAGATAACTTGGATGAGACAGGTCATCTATAATGACCAAAATCGTTGACATTTAAATGAGAATTACAAAATATGTTAATATATGATTACATGATTTGAAATTAATACAGATATATTATTACACGATGATATCTGAGTTTGGTGAGGACATGGTATAAGATTTTAGTGTTTCAAATTGATAAGCACAGATGCAAACTATGCCTCATCATCAGGGAGAGTCCTTCAAATTTGATGAAATTTTGACTATGTTACAATGTTTGCCCTGGAGTAACACTGAATGTTCCCTTGTGTCTACTTTGTTAAATATTTTCTGTCCCTGAAGTCCTCACATCAATGTCCCTGAAATGGCATTTTGAATGTTGGCAGCTGTGGATATGTATTTTTAATTTTATTAAAAAACTTAATTAGATTTGAGCCATTTAATTTACAGGCTGTTTGATAGAGTCATGGACTGTTTTTTCCAGTGGATAAGGATCATACAATTAAAGATAATAACATTTGAAACTGACAGTAATTTATGATCTGGGTCAGCAAAAATGTTGAACTTCACTCATTCCATGCCACTTACGGATGTTCCCACTGAAGAAGTTTTCCCATTACATGTAGCCTACTTTTATGTTAATGTTCCCCCATAATCCGGTAGTTTTTTAGTAACATGGTCCTCTCAACAGAGCTCATCATTAGCCTTTTGATGAGGGAACACTCTAAAAATCATGCCATTTCATCTGAAGTGGTTTTTGCATTGCCTGTCATGTCATGCTTCAGATGCAGCAAGGGCAACTTAACACATAAACAGCACTTCCAATGCAATGCAAAAACCACTGACCCTGGCCTTTATATCACGAGGTAACAAAAACTCTCTGCTAGGACAGATGACAGACTACCTTCTTTTTAGGATCAGATAATTTACCAGTTCCCTTATGCTATCTTTTCCAGGTTATTTTACCTCCATTGAGCTGTCACCTGCTTTGTGTGAGAACGTAAGAACCTACTCCAGGAATGGGCTCTCAAGGATGGAACCACTGTATCATAAGATTTAGTACCTTTCTTTGCCAGCAGGGCAGTTTGCTTGTTTCCCTGAACACAACTCTCAAACTTCATCTGCAGGGCTGTGGCACTCTCCTGTGTAGTGTGAGGCAGAGACACCTAGTGGCAAAAATAGAAGCATTATTTTTAATTTGGATACATGTACATGCAATTATGCATAAACATCCAAGAAATTGCAATGATCCCTCTATGTGTACGTAAATCATTCTTTTCCACTTGGACTGGTCTGAAAAGTCCACATGTGCAGTGCATATGTCATGTCTCCTTGAAGATTCAACTGACACAATGTTATAATTAAAACATTTTACTTACAGTCATACAGTACTCTTCTTTAGAGAGACCACCCCTTGTGCCAACCAAGAAGTGGTCCCATAAAGCAGGTGGTTTCCCAGGACATTTTACCCTTGCACCACCTGCCCAACAACTAACCATTACTTTGAGTTCCCATCCACGATTTTGATTCAAATATGAGTAATGTTCACTAGATCCCATTCCATCTTGCAGTCTCGTGTCGTCTCATTTATTGGTATCATATACATGTGGATTTGTAAACTGCTTTTGTCAAATCATTTTACCAATCTGGTACAAAACAGTTAGGTTTTATTCATCTTAAATGTGCTATTTCTGGATGGACAAGTGATCTTTTGGGGTCATTTTGGGTAGTCACTGGTCAGGTTCTGAGGGTGGTCTTCCAAAAGAGGTAATTTATCATTAGAAGGTGCTTTTTGCACAATGAAAATGGTCCCTAAAGGCAGGTGGTCTCCCACCAGAGGGGTGCGGTGCAAGCTGTGTGCAGAGTGGTTTACCAGCACCATGGATATGAGATGGTTAAAAACGCAGTCAACTGCAAACCTAAAAAGGTCAAGCAATCCACAACTTTGTTTCACCAAATATTCCCTCGATATCGCTTTCATGATTTTTTTTTTTGGTGCCATTATCCAAGTTGACAGTTCACCCTATCCTAATATCAGTCTTTGTCAAGGAAAAATGAAATGGTTTTTAATTATCTTGCACAAGCGGTTCCCTGAAATTACATATAGGGATACAACACGCAGAACAGTTTCAAGGCTCTTTAGTCATGATGGTACCCTGTGTCTAACGTATTCAAGGCCTGTAACTTTGAAGTGACTCAGGTCTCTGCGGCCCCTGTCTGCTGCATCTGTAAGCCTGTCATCTACTCTATTTTATGACTTCCTCCACCTTTTCAATCTTACCTGAGAAAGTTTAATATCGTGTGAGCAACATGGGAAAATTTGTAAAGTTTTAATCAAGCAGGTAATAGGAGACGCTTCATGCCACAAATCATGCAAAGCCGGCATTTTTTTTAAAGCTGTCAGCACACAAAGTGGCTCTGTAAGGGGAATGCACGTCGGCCAATTTGTGATGTAATAGCTAGTAATAGCCATGTGTTCACTGAATGGCATGGCTTTACTGGTCACCATAGCCCTCCCCTCCTCCGTCCCTGACACTGCCGACTTGTACACGGAGTATCCCCATACTTCTGATCAATGAAATTGAGCTGACTCTTAACTCTTGTTGTGATCAATGTATGCTGATCTTTCCTATATATAATCATTCGAACATCAAACTAATCTCCCTTAAAGTGCTATTTTAGAGATGTTCATGAACGACACATTTCCACTTCAGGTTGTCCAAATATCAGTTTCCATATGAAGCCTTTAATGTTTTAAATTCACTTTGACAGTTATGGACAATTACAGAGTTATTGATGGTCTGTGACAGTGAATATAAGGTTGAGTCATAAAGAGTTAATATTCTGGCCATTGCTTGATGTAACGCGAGTGATCGCTACTTCAAAAGGTGCAGTTACTGCGCTGAGCGGCCCTTTACTTTGTTGTAATTGATAATGGCCATGCACCAGTTCCACTTTGCCCGCCACTTTGCTTCTCACATGAAAACTTCTCATCCAGGATGTGCTAAAATCGTAATGGCTTCCCTCGCACTATCGCTTAAATACACCGCACCATCACCCTAGCCTCACCCTAAACAAACACATGCAAGGTAAGCCACCACTGACACATAAGAATTAGTCCTCGTTAGGTGTAATTAGCTTGATGAGCACCGCAATTACAGTCCTGTTAGTGCCTTGCATGGCATCGTCTCATTGTTGAACTTGTACAGGTGATGGGGTCATACGTACAGCCTGGCTGACCACAGACTGCTACAGGAAATCAGAAACATGAGCACACATGGTTTGTATGCTGTGGTGAGCTCACTTCGTATAACTCTGCTCTACAGAAAACTTCAGCATGCATGTGCAATATCTTTAAAAATTCATTTGCAATTTGCAACACATTAAAAATTCTGTCAATTTTGAGCCTTGTGTATCGAGATTGGAACACACTCAAATTACAAATCGTATTTTGATGTCAAATATTTGCGAACCATGTAAGAAATAAAGGAAAATAACAGCTGTTGCTGCAAGGCAGGTCCCAGATTTTTCCACACGCTGTCCTATTAGCTTCCAACTTGTTCCACACACTGACATCACAAAGCGCAGTTTATCCTTACTGGTTGTCCAAAAATATTCTTTCAAGAAAATGCTCCACAGCCAAAGTACAGACATTTGGCCTGTATTTCAAGGGTCTGTTGGCATGGAGCCATGGTTTCTGAAATTTTGGGTACAATGCACTGCCAGAGTCAATCTCTGGATGAAGTTTTTCATCCCTTTATAAGTAAACCATTTGCAGAGATGGATTTTTCTGGAAAGTATTGCTGAAATTCAGTGGAAATTGCATTTTCAAATTCCACATAAAACCACTTTAATTGAAATACAGCTGTACCAGTGATTTCAGACCACTACTGATGCCAAATAAAAGCATTCACACAGCTCAAGTGGTCTTTCATGGTAGGTACATTGACAAAGAAATCAGTGGCCTGTATCATGAAAAAGCAGTCTTAACAGCTAATATGGCATTTCACGAAAGGTGGTCTTTAGAGCATGTACCAGTGTAATTCACTGTCCAGTTGTATCTAGTCTGGGACAAGCTGCACTGTTTCACTGTGTCCAATATGACATATATTTCTCACAATATTGGAAGTTCTTTAAAAATATTATAGTCTACCTGTTATCCTGTTATAATCACATAGTTGATCGTATTATAATAGTGGCTGCCGTGATTGTGTCTTTTATCTAAAAATAATATGTACTAAATGGGCACGATAGTATCTTTCATCTAATAATTATATGATATAGTACACAGCATAGATCCATGATAGTATCCTTTACCTGATATTTATATAATATAGAACACAGCATATATCCATGATAGTATCTTTTATGTAGAAGCATATATCCGTAACTGTATCTTTTATCTAATATTTATATGATATAGTACACAGCATATATCATGTATATCCATGATAGTATCTTTCATCTAATATTTATATAATATACGGCACACCATATATCATGTATATCCATGATAGTATCTTTCATCTAATATTTATATAATATGGTATGCAGCATATATCCATGATAGTATCTTTCATCTAATATTTATATAACATAGCGCACAGCATATATCCATGAAAGTATCTTTCATTTAATATTTATACAATATAGTACACAGCATATATCCATGACAGTATCTTTTATCTAATATTAACATTACCTAGTACACAGTGCTATATGGCCATAATTGCATTGAATACTAAAATCATATAGTAAACAGCACTATGTAGTGATGATAACATTTATTATCTAATATGACATGCATTAATGTCATATAGTACACAGTAATACTCATGATATAGTGTTTTTATAAATTGATCAATATATAGTGTACTGTGATTTGGAGGCATGAGAGTATATTTTAAGCTAATTCCAATCATTGATACAATTTACTATTCAGTCAGAAAAGTATCTTTTTTTCAACATTATACAGTACAAATTTCTCTACTGTCACAATATATTTTTCAGCTGATAATATAGAATACAAAGTACATATACAGCCATGACTGTACTTTCAGTGATCAAGATTTCTTCTGAGACAAACTCAAGACACTGTGCACATTTTTTTAAATCTTGGAGGAGTTACATCTACCCAGGCAAATATCTCCTTGTATTGGTTCTATAGATCACACAGAAAAGGCAAAAAAGGTGTCAAACAATTCCCTGTCTGTGTTTTGCGTGTCCCATGTCACAATTAATTAATCCATACCCTTGTTTACCTGAAACTGAGGAGAGTTCACCTGTCTCTCTTTTGGCATAAATGGAGAATCAGTTTTCCCCGGGGAAGAAATACAGGAGCATGTGAAAGGCCGAACTATGACTATAGGCACCCAATGCCAAATGTATTGTATGTTTTATACACAATAAATGACCACTTTCCATGATTAGCCTCGATTAGATTTCTAATTGGCTTTTTTTTAATACTGGAAGTGGAAACCATGAATGAATAAGAGACTAGCCAGGGGTCTGTCCAGAAAAATTGGCAATTACTTGCTTCCTTGTTGTGTAAACTCATCTATAATTCATCAGTAGCTGCAATGTGCCCTTCTCTGCCCACTTGAGCCGCCTCTGGCTGCTTGAGGCCATTACTGTCTATACTGCCCTCTGATGACAATTTGTGGAACTAATATAACCAGTCTTTCCCAAATTCCCCAATCTGCATGAATAGTGTGTACCATATGGAAAAAAAAAATCTATTTACGTCTCCACATTACACTTGTTGAAATTTCAATTTTCATTGCATGCAAGTCAACAGTTCTCACAATCGATGTGCTCACAAAAGCTGAACAAAATTATATGAGCGGAGGAAGGTTGTCTATTTTTTTTTGCTTCTCACAGGCAACTGTCAACAAGTACATGTATGATTTAATAACTTAAAGGTCCTCTCTTCAATACGGCAAATACAAGAAAGATATGAATGGAAGATGTGTCAAATTAGCAGCACAAATGAAGATTAAATGCTGAAAGCTCTGATTCAAAACTGAAAGCTATACTGAAGTACCCCCCACAAGACAGTCGGCTATCCACGTACATGCATATGTAGGTCCCGTCTTTAACTCATTCCATACTATGGTCACAGGCCTTGGTCAGTGCCAGAACCACTGTACGCCTGTTGGTACTTGAACAAAAGCTCTTTTCATGAAGAATTTAAAGGTGCAATTGTCGTCATAAATCTAGGTAAATATACGGAAAAATCAGGGCTGGTATGGTGTGAGTTAAGAGGTTTTCTTATTTCCAGTAATTGTGTGGGTAAAAACCGTGCATGTAATATCACAAATATTGTGATACTTCAATAATTAACAATTCACTTTTCCATATATTTAATAATGTTTCAATGATGAAACATACAGGACACTATAATCTAGCTGATTTAGGGTTGAACTGCCATATTCCATGGTACCATGACTGGAGCATTAGCAAAGATGTGTTAGGGATCTTCCAAGAAATTAACAGGTTTTCTTTTTTTTTTTAAATGTGCATCAATATTGGAGAGCCAAGAAACTTTATCAATTTTGACAAAATAAGCCATTTTCCAAATTTTTGTATCACCTTTGTCAAAAAAAACATGCAGTTCTGAACAATGCCTGACATGTTTTTGTGGATATATACTGAGATCAAAAAACACAAATTTGATCATTTTGTCTTGAATATTTTTGAAGAAATATCCAAAATTTCACAAAAACACATTTTTATCCAAAGCACTTGTGTTTATACAACAACACCGAATGTAGAGTTCCGTCTTTTGTGCAGATTCTGCAAAGCTGTGTGGTTAATTAAATTTTATTACACAGGAATTCATATTTCTGTGATATTTGGCCCAGAAGTGAAGTCACTTTGCCAGGTTGGACATTACCTTAAAAGGGTAGTCACACAAAGTATCAGTAAACACACGACACACAAGTAACAAATGTCAGATAAAAATCAGTTATTTTCAAATCTTTTGTGAAGCCAAAAAAACTTTTTCACATTCATCACTGGAAGAAAATAATTAGCTACACAGTTCCCCAGGCATAAAGAGCAATTCTCACACGAGTTGTTGAAGTGGAACAGAAGCATTTGTCCACACAAAAAGTCAATCAAGGAACATGAAGAGAGAGTTTATGCCAGGAGCCCAGCTATAGATCCAAGCCAATCCATACCATGTGTACTCGACACTGCCTTCATACAGAGGCTATGTACAAAAACCCATTTACACATAACTAGCAGCATCTTGAAGTTTGTCTTACAGGCTTTACCTGTCTGGAGAGAAAGCTATTACTGATACACACTTTGTACAGCACTTTTGCTCATCTATAATTCAGACTGGCGTCATCGCTGGTGAAACGTTTAAACAACTTTGGAGAACTTTAAGGCATAAATGCCCCGAAACCCTGGATATATTAATCCTTCAGAGTGGATATCGTAGACAAAATGAATACGTCAAGAATAAATATTGAGTTCTTGCCAACATTAGTGAGTCTCTAAATGCTAGTAATTGCTAGCAATGAACTCCAAATATCCCTTCAAGGGCACAATCTGTCACTCTCGGCCTCATTTCATTACTCCCCAGTCCACAGAGATACATGTATGCATGACATAAGTTTTGCACGCTTGCCTTCATTTTTCTCGACAAAATATCCTTCACCCGCTCAATCAGTTAACATCTACTATTTTAAAAAGCTAATACCTATAAGTCTGTTTCTTGAGGCAACATATCATAATATATTGTAGATGTAACTGACTGATCTGGTTTGGCTGAGGAAATGTCCCACCCTGTGGACCCTGTGGTATGTTTCCCCTGTATGTAGAATTAAGTTTGATAAATATCCCAAACACTGATTCTTTGTGGATAATGTGATTTTTTTTTTAAACACAGCATAAAGAGAGTTAAGACTATTAGACAGGTTAAGGGCTACTTCTGGCTTAAGCATAAAAAAAATCGTGAAAGTAGAGTCAGTCATGTTGTACTTTGGGAACTGCATTATCACCCCACTTATGTATTTGAAAACATTAAGGGCGTCACATTATGCTGTCAGTAGACATGACAGGAACAGAGCGTGTACAGGGAAACCTGTCCTTAAAGAATATTCTAGGGACAACCAAACTAGGGTCTTGTATGAGCAGTGTAAAGACTATTAAGAGTATTAAGGGAAGCATCCTGAACAGACGGCCTTTGAAGGCAGGTGATCTCATAGCACTGGCCTCTCAAGACAGGGACCACTGTGATGACTTCAACTTTGCATTTGCATGAAAGGAAGCTCATGAGGGATTTGAAAATCAATTAACTCTTTCAATCATGTCTAAAGTTGATCTATTAAAGTCAGATAAGTCTGAATTATCAATAGGATCACAGATTTATATTTCTCGTAAAAAGACCTTTCATTCAAGTACCAGCATGATTATACTGCCAGAGAAAATATCCCAAGTCAACAACTTTTCTCAGCACGCATTGTGCTCGAAGTGCCCCTAGAGAAGCTGTTGACTCAGTTTAAAATTTGGCACTGAAAGGGTTAATATTTTAATTTTGTAAAATTTACAGACAGTTATGGTATCATTTGTGAGATACACATCTGTGCACAATGCTGGTTTTGACCAAAAAATTTAAAATTTCCCTGATTAGAATTTGTTTTGTCCTGGCCTAGAGGACATGCAAATTTGTGAGCCCTGATTGTTTTTGGACCACAGAACAGCTGGATCTCAAACCAGCAACCTTCAGCCCCAACCATCTAAACGAAAATGGGAAATGCATAGATCCACTACCACAAACTGACCACTTCTATATTAAGACCACTAATTTACAGTCCTAACTTTGGTTATTAGTTCTATCTCCTATTAAGGCAACTCCCATATTAAGAACAATTTTCAGTCCTGTAGGTGGCCTTAATAGGGAGATTCTACTGTATTTTGTTACCAGTTGAAAATAACAGTAATGTAAACAATGACTGTAAGCATAATGTCTCAGAATTGATCTTAGAAAGAAGAAAATTTGCATGTGATGAACATACATTTACCCATTTCTGGTCAGAGTACGACTGAGTCAATAGCCTTCCTTGGTATGGGTG
This sequence comes from Hermodice carunculata, assembly GCA_964020975.1. NCBI lineage: Eukaryota > Metazoa > Annelida > Polychaeta > Eunicida > Amphinomidae > Hermodice > Hermodice carunculata. The sequence goes on from OZ026625.1 coordinate 73,453,802, forward strand.
TGGCACATTGCAACCAACCTGCACCAAGGAAAGCTATTGACCTAGGGTGTGTCATCATGGATGGTCTTACATACCAATCTCACCAAACACCTCTTCTGGTGACAAAAAATTTACGCAAAAGTGTTAAGGCAGATGACAATTTACATCTGGCCACTTTTGGGTGATCTGAGCAGAAAAGGTTAAATTAGATGATGTCAGTTCCCATATTTTGGGATTTCATGGGTATATTTTGGTTAATAGCAGTGACTTTCACGAATTGTTAAATGTAAACCTAGATTAACACTTTACATGTGTTAAAGCATACATTTTCTGAAAGCAATCAAATTGGGAATTTTGCTTACAAAAATATCAATTATGCCATTTTTACATAACGATTACACACAGAAGCACTCATCATACACCACAAATATTGATTCAGCTCATTTAATTTTGAAGATGGGGTCCTCAAATCTGCAGCAAACTAAAGTCTATGCAATGGATCCAAAAAAAAAAAAAAAACCTCTCTGACTTTTAAAATTTGGTGCCTTTTGTATCATCAGAGTCAGCTTAAAGTAACCTTTTTCTCAAAAAAGAAAACACTGCTTCCAAGAAACATTACCATGGCGCCATAAGTTTGTATACTTTCTAAAAATGTATATCTTGTTTATTTTTTGGTGGAATTACAGTGTTATGTGCATAAAATTATAAGTCAGCACTTAGATTACTGGTAACCTAACATACATCCTTAAACTGCAACAGGTCCTCAGGATGTCATTATCAGTACATCAGGGGCGACACATTTAGGCATTATGGATGGTGTGTCAGAAAAAGTCATTATTTCAAAACAAAAGAGTCGATTGCCTGGTATAAAAAGCTCTGCATGGAATGAGTTGTTAAAAATGCGCAGACACTCACATTTTTCTTCTGTCTGTGTATGCCAGTGTGAGACAGTAAGAGCAGCTTATGTAGGATGTCGTCCATGGCCAGTTCCTGCATACTGCAACCAACAACAGGTATGACAATAATACACATAGGATCTGTCAAACGGCAACATGTCTTGTCAATACAACATCATTTTCTCATGATAGAACACACTTCTGACTTGAAGTATACATCACTGGTAAGCTTGATGTGACTTTATCCCAAAATGGCATCGGAGAACATCAAGAACACAAAAGACTTATGATTCTTGATTTGGACTAAATACATGGACGGTTGTACATAAAAATGTTAAATTGCAAATCGTTCTATCACACCATTTTGAAAATGTCATCTCCCCTTTATCAACCATTTAAACCACAAATGAACTTTGACACATTCTTCATTACACTTGCACAAGGCAAGAAGATCATGAAATTATATCAAATACATTTTTATAAGGATAAGATTTTGAAAACATGCATTGCTTAACAAAAATCACATAATAATGAACTTTGAGAAATCATCAATAAAAGGTAATGTGCAAACAATCAAGTAAACAAAGTTAATAGGTCAGCTACATGTAAGCTGGAGTATTTATGGTGGACCACGAAGGACTTTTTTTGGTATTACATACCATGACTAGAATTTTCCAATTTTGTATATAATGAAATCAAATCTCTCTCATGTTGGTACGAAAGTATACGCCACCATCTGTGCCATGGAGAGTGATTGATATAGGCTTGGCCTGCTTCGCAATCCATGTAAAAGATATGGGTCTATATTTTTTTTAAATCTCTCTCCATCCTACAGGTTTGTATCTAAAGCAAACCTGGGTAGCAGTATGGCTTAAAGAAATCTGTTTTGTTGGATAGCAAATATAAACCCTTATTTTTGGATACGGTCATTCAAATACAATCAAAATCTAAGTCTTATCAACATCCTTCATCAAATTTCCTCAAATTCTTGTACAGTAATGGATAGAAATGAAATTCATATGGTCCTGTGAACTGGAGAATTAGGTGAATTTTATCTAAACATAATCAAAGCCTTGGCTTCATCAAGATACATACAGAATATTAACATGTTTGTTAATTCGTAAAATTCTTTAAAACTTGTTGCACAAAAACCACAAGTGTTAAAGAAGAAGCCAAAAAATGGT